>CM038214.1:266713214-266804268 GCA_021442155.1 Cymbidium sinense | reverse complement strand
GATGGATGCATGAGTTCAAATGACATACAAAATTTAACATGATTAGAAAGAGGATAATCAATTATAAGCATGCGGTTCTTTCAACCAAACTAGTTCTTAAGAACAATTAAAAAAGATTATTTAAAGTGAACCAAAGCTTGTTTATTAATTAATTTTTTGATTTGATTTAATTTAAAGCGGAGAAGAGAAATCATCACTTATTGCTTTAAAACCATTCCCACATTAGCGATTTGATTTAATTTAAGGAAATGTAACTAAGTTGATTTTATGGGTTAATTAAGCTGATCCCTTAATTAAATGAATTAATTACCCTTAACTATGTCACCTTAAAGTAATTAACTAAATAATAATGAGCCAACATGATATGCATGGAGAATAAACTTGCAATGATCCTAGGATATAAAAGGTGCCTATTGCAATTGGCTCATGATTAATAGTTAATTAGATTAAGTGACTTAATTAATTACTCTTATGATTTTCCCACACATGTGGACTAACTATAATTTTATTAAACTCCTTTAGGTTATTAAACACCAAAATATCTACTCCATGATTTAATTAATTAAGGTCTAATGTGATTATGATTTTAATTTTATTAAGTGATTTAATTAATTATTATAATCTTAATTAATTTCATTTTAAAAAGGGTGAAATGAACTTAAGGAAAGGGGTCCCAACCATATTCCTTAGTTCACTTACTATTGAACAATGATTAATAAACTTAATTAACCAATTTATTACTCTTCATGGGATTAATTAATCATTAATTATCTTAAAAGAGTAGTTAAGGTTTAGTTAGTCAATTTTTCTAATTAAGTGAGCAATAAATCCCAAGAAAATCATGGGAGGTAGAGGTCATCCCATTAAATTAACCCACAAAATATGATTAATTGCTCAAGTAATTAGAAATTAATCTAATTAATTTTGTAATTAAACTTTAATTAAACCATAATTACTATTCAAAATTAGTTAAGATCATTTTTAATTAATTCTCCTCTAAAATACCTTTAAAATAAGCATTTATTTACATTTTTTATTTCTCTATGACTTTTAATGATTTTTAGAAATTTTAGCCATTAAAAATGATTAATTAAGCCAAATTAAAGCCTAATCCTATTGGCGCCATGTGGTGCGATGCAGTGTGCTTTCCATGTGGCACCACGAGATTGGCTACTTAAAACTTATCTGACTCAGTGCCTATGTGGCAGTGGTAGATGCACTTTCTCCTCCATCATTCGATCTAATATCGGATGTCTATGATTAATCCCATAGCTTAAGGATTAAATCAGATCGATCTAGTGATCTAATCACATCATCGTCCATTCCAATCGAATGGATGGTGCATGATCTAATGTCATGCGGTCCATCACCACACTTGACCAAAGAGCTTGGATTAACTCAAAATGATCCCACACCTTCACACATTGAGGGGATCCAATGGTCAAGATCACACAAGCAAGTTTTCTTCAAAAGCTCCAACCCATTTTTTTCAAGGATTAGTTTGGAAGCATACCTCTGGAGCTCAAGACCGGACTCAAAGATTAGAAGCTTCATCTAGTGGAGATGAAGCCCTGTTGAGCAAAAAATGGATCAATTCCTTGATGTTCACTCAGAAGGCCATGAATAAATAATTTGGAGCTGGGCTTTGATTGAAGTCTAACCTCCGGTGCTTAGGAAGCTTGGGAGATGATTCATTCTTGCTCGATGAGGCCTAGGGAAGGTGTGTCCAAAGTAAATTCTAGTTTGATGGAGAAATGGGGAAGTTTGGTCAGAAATAGGAGTGTCATATTTTGGGATGGATGCATTTTGTGAGGAATGAGCTTGGGAGCTTAGAAATGGCTCTAAAATCATCTTGGGTAGCTAGGGCTCTAAGGAATGCTTTTTGTGTGTGTTTGGGTGGAAATGAGGAGGTGTATACCCCCTTCACCTTGATTAGATGGTGGGATCAGGTTTTGATTCTAATGGCCATTCGGCCATCTCAGGGAGTCATGGGTGGCAGGGAGAGGTGAGTTGGCTCTGCTTGGTTGGTTGAAGGTGTGGAGGTGGCTGCCAAGGAGGAATCATGGGTGTCCTATGGGTTTCAAATGCTCCAATGGGGAGGGTGAGGTGATTTCACCACCCATGGGTCATGACAACCACAGTTAGGTTGGGTAGTGTCATAGTTCCTAGGTGGACCATTGGGAGTAGGCCAAGCCAATGATATGGTGATGGGACCATATGATGATTTATTGAATTTTGATTTTTTAGATTGAAATGGTAGAATGATCATTATTGATTTGTTGGATTAATGGTTAAGATCATTTAGCAAGTTGTTGAAATAGCCAAATTTGAAGTCAATTGGAGTTGATTTTATTTGGTCAATTTGACTCATTTAGGTCAAATTGGGTCAAGTTGAACAATGGTCAAATTGGGTCAAATAGGGTTGGGTTAAGTTATCATTTGGGATGTTTGGTTTTGTTTGGTTTAGTTTTAGATTTGATTTTGGCTCATTTGAATTCATTTAGGTCAAATAGATTAACTTAACCAATTTGACCAAATTGGCCAAATTGGCTTAGGTTGGGTGCTTGTTTGGGTTTAGTTGACCAATTAAAGATGATTCTAGGATTTGGTTTCAAATAATTTGGATTGGGTTTTGATTTAGACCAACATAAAACTTTAGGTCAATTTGGCTAAGTAGGTTAATTGAGTTCAATTGGGTCCAATCATAGCTTTGGTCAAGTTGAACAATCAATTCAGAATGAACATGAGTAATTGGTTGCAGTCAATTTAGTTTATATTTTGATTTGACCCAATTTGGTCTTTTAGATCAATTTGGGTCAACTTAGGCCAATTGGGATTGGTTTGACTCAATTGAAGGTCAAGTCATATTCAAATATTGATTTTGATTTGGTATGAATCATTGTTTCAAGAAATTTGGCTTAGGTTGCAATTTGGCTAGTTTGGGTTCATATGGGTTGAAGGGTTGACTTGGTCAAATGACCAAGTTGACTTGGTTTGACCCAATTTGGGACAATTGATCAACCTAGGGTGATCAACAATTATGATGAGAGGTTTTCATGGGCTTGGTTCAATCCAATTTGGGTAAGATTAGAACTTGGCTCAAATAGGTCAAATTGGCCACTTTAGGTCAAGTGGACCAATTATGTTTAGTTGGCTTGATTTTGGGTTAAGTTTGATTTAGTTGAGTTTATATATGGATTTGGGATTGATATATAAATTCAATTACAATTAACTTGGGTTTAAATGGGTTTTGGTTCATTTGAACATTTCAAGTCAAAAGGGTTAAGTTGGGTTTGACTTGGTTTGATTTTAGTTTGGCTTGATGATTGTAGATTTCATTTATATTTGTGAATAGGATTGAAGGTATGATTGATTAATGAGAAAATCAATTGAATTTGGTTTTTGGAATGAAGGAATTTGAAGTCCATGTTGAGTCATGTGGCTTAGGTTTGATTTTGATTTGGTTTGATTTAGTTTGATGATTTAAATGTATATTTCACTTAAATTTGTGAAGATGATTGAAAATATGATTGATTTATGATAAAATCAATTGTGACTTGATTTGGATTAAGGAAAGTCCATTGGATAGGTCATATGGCTTAGGAAGCATTTTGAATTAATTTGATTTAGTTTGACTTAGTTTGATCATTTGAATGTAGATTTGATTTATATTTAGGAACATGATTGAAGATATAAATTGATTATTGAAAATCAATTAATTTTGGATTGATTTGGATTAAGATTTGGCTAAGTCCATGGGATAGGTCATATAGGAAGGGTTTCAAGTTTGGATTTGATCATGGATGCAATCATTTGGTTTTGGAATTTGGGTTTGGATTTTTTGAATTTGATGTTTGAATTGAACTTGAGGTTTAGTTTGAGAAGGTGAATGTGGATTGGATTTGGGTAGGTGTGGATTATCCTAATCCCTAAGGCATAACCTAATCCTATGGTTAACCCATCTAAGGCTTTAGGCTTAAGTGTTTACCTAATTAAGTGTCTTATGACTAGGAAGTCTTAGTGTCTAGAAGAATCCTAAGTCTAAGATGGGAAGATTGAATCCGCACTCCAAAAGTGAGGTCAGTAGGCCTTAGGCTCCATAGTGTTTCCCTTGGAGATAGATGATTAGAAGACCAAAACCAAGTTTTAGATGATAGACTCGAATACATCTTTCAATGCTTTGCTTGGGAGACCATGGATACCTGAGAACAACATAGTTCCATCCTCTCTACATCAGTGTATGAAGTTCGTGAGAGGTGGGATCATCTATTGTGTCAAAGGAGATCTCAAGCCATTTGCAGTTCAAGAGGTCGACATATATTAGGATGCGGCTTACTACCTCCCTCAAAATCAACAAGTCTATTATCATGAACTTGGACAAAGTTTAAAAATAAAAAATAAGAAAAAGGAAAAGAAAAAAAAGAAAAAAGAAAAAAAAAGTAAGGAGAAAATGAAAAAGAAAACTAAAAGGGAGTGAAAATAGACTTGGAGGAGGAAGTGGAGCCTGACATTAGATTCCACCCATAGTTTGTTACTCCATTTGAACATATTAGTAGGATGACCTCCTCCAGAAGGGGAAGAGGCTAGTTCAAGGCAATCCTGTGGAAATCTCTTTATTGGTCACCCAATAAAAGATATGTCACAGCTACTAGGACTACACCTGCTATCTAGATAGACATAGAATCTAGTTCATAGGATGAGTCTTATATGGTTAGCACACCACTCTTCTGTAGTAGATTCCCAGGGTGACACTTGAGCTAGATAGTGATGAACGGGCTTCAAAGCAAAGCCTTGAATCCAAGTCTATATGTGAAATAGGCATCATTTGGGAACCTTAGCTCTAACCCCACTTTCCTCTCAAAAAGTTGAGGGTTTGGTAATTAAGGAAGCCCCTAAGTCATCCATAGGTGTGAAGACTCAAAGGTTCTTTTTGGGAGCATCATCCTCAAGTCAAGAAGTTGATGTAGAACTTGAGGATGATTCATATAAAGATTTAATAAAATTACCTTTTGATTGGTACTTGCCTTGTGTTTATAATTTAGGAAAGAAAGGGTTAATCCCACATACTTGGTCAAAAGCAAACTACTTCAAAAGAATATGGAAGAACAAATGCAAAAGCTCTTAATCAAGATAGCTAGGATTTGGTATAATGGTATGTCGATGATGATGTGAGTCACTATAGCACCAAGAGGAGGGGTTTGAATTGATTAAAAATTTTAAACGTTAAATCTTAAATTTTAAGTTTTAATAGAAAATTAAATTTTCGATTTTATAATGACAAGATACAACTCTTAATGCAACAAAACAAAAATATAGTAAAGAGAGAGACAATAGGCACATAATTTTTTGTGGTTTGGCCAAACTCAAAACAGCCTACGTCCACCTAGCCACCCACGGCTAGAATCCTAAATAAAGAGCTTACAAATAGTACTCTCTTATAAGGGATGAGTACAACCCACAATATGTACTCTCCTACAAAGGGGGAGTACAACCCCATATAAATTTTACGACAAAAGAAAATACAAAATAATAAATTTTGATAAAATAAATCTCTCACAAATATACCAAGCTATCCAATTCAAAAAATGATCTCATAACTTATAAATGATCACTTACAACTTAAAAATTTTGGCAAGATAAAATGCTCACTTAATATTGATAAGAAATAATAAAATAAATATCTTAAAGTGATCTTACTAAGATGTTTATGTTATTACAATTTGTAGACTAATATAAAAATGATTTCAAAATAAATTCACAATATTCTTTTGCACAATAAAATAAATTTCAGCAAGGAATAATTTATTATATTTTAACCAAAAAGATGCTTTCAATTAATACACATGATCACAAAATACTTAAATAAAATTAGTATATGATAGATCTAAGTAGGCTAGTAAGCTTTTAATTAAAAAAAGATATCTAGCAAATATGAAAATAATTTCAGCACAATAAATTAATTTGAAATGCTTAAAATATACTTCTAAAATAGATCTAAGAATAAATGATCTTTCAAAATAAGACTAATGAAGAAACATTTCAAGAAACCAAAAGAAATTTGTAGGAAGTTAAAAATTTCAACAAGTTGAAATAGATCTTACAAACTATCACAAGAGTTTTTCACAAAAAATGATTGAGAAACTTTGATGTGAAAATAATGTCTAAAGACTAATGCACCAAAAAGTATAAATTGGAAAGAATAAATAGATGGTGAAAATAGCATGAATAACTAAAAAATTATTAAGATCAAGAAAAAAAAATAAAGTAATTTGAGAAAGCTTGCTTAGTTGAAGATGTTGAAGCTTCCACACTAAGGATTTGATCTTGCAATATTTGGAGAATACTTAGAAGGAAAATCTAAGAAATTTTCTCTTAGATTTGTTGGAGGGATTTTGAATTTGAATGAGGAATACTTTCATGAAGAGAATGAGGGCTATTTATAGGCAAGAAGGTCATTTTGAATTATTTCAAAATAATATATTATTCTAACATCATGTTATCATCTAATAATTTAATATTCAATAAAAATATCATTTATATTGAATAAATATTAAATAAAAGCAACTAAAATTTAGCTATTCACATGGGCAAGTAAAAATAATCAATTATGGCTCTTAATATATTCAAAGCATGTAGCATGCATTCATTATTAAAATCAACTAATGTTTGAAAAGTCATAATAAATTTAATTTTAATCAAACGTGGGTCATATAACCTATCAAATTAAAGGAAAAAAAAATCCAAGGAATCCACTGGAGATGAAATCAGATATAAATTCTTTGATTATAAAATGATTTTGGCTAAAATACAAAATTTCACATATTTTTGTTAATTTTGAAATATGATATTTAAATATTATGATATAATTTATATATATAATCATATATTAGTTATCATATAGCCTTAAAATTAAATTAAAATATTTAATTAGATTAAGTAAATAAAATAATTACACTTAATAGTCATAATTTATTATCATTTATTATTTTGACAATTCAAATGCTATGTATGAAACATATAATTGAATGTTAATTAGATAGAGAATTATAGAAATTAACCTCATTAAAATAATATGTTAAATTGTGAGCAAATTAATTACTGCCAATGAACTCATATAAATTTCTAAGATAGTTATAAATGCATATAACCTAAACTATTGTATCTTGAGCTTCACATTATCCGTTTTGATCTATCTTTCATTTTTCTACTCTTGCAATTTTCTCAAACATATTGTGGGATGTATTGGATATGTAATTAGCAATTGATATATCTAAAACACATAAAACATTCATTAGAACATCCAAGCATTCATTTGTTATCATCAAAATTGATCGGATTGAACATGAGGCTCATTAAGCCAACAATCTCCCCCTTTTTGATGATGATAAACTAATGTTGGGTATTGATTTTGATGAAGGTGCAAATTGACCTTTCATCATAGTTTTTGAAAAAATTCTCTTCTAAAAAAAATTTATGCACAAGAGATGAATAATGTTGCTCCCCCAAAATGTATGCATGAAATAGACTTAATACTAACCAAGATTTTACTTTTCTCCCCCTTTTGACAACATCAAAAAGTGAGAACAAACTACATATAATTTTAAATATTAGGATCTAACATTCCAAGCATGCATCTTAAAGTACAAAAATGTTATTCTAGTAATGGTTTTGTAAAAATATCTACAATTTGTAAATCGGTACTAATGAAATTAATATTAACATCACCTTTCAAAACATGATCCCTAATAAAATGATGTCTAATTTCTATATGCTTGGTTCATGAGTGCTGGATAGGATTTTTGGTCAAACTAATGGCACTAGTATTGTCACACTGAACTAGAATGTGATCTTGCTTAATACCAAAATCTTCTAATTGTTGCTTTAACCAAAGGACAGAGCAAACACTACCACATATGTACTCATTTTCAATAGTGGATAAAGCTATAGAATTTTGTTTCTAGATGACCAAGACACAAGCGATGATCTAAAAAATGACATGTTTGATGTGCTTTTCTATCTACTTTTCATCCAAAATTAGCATCAAATAAGCAACCAAATCACATGATAAAGAATTTTTAGAATACCATAAACCTAACCTAATAGTGCTATCAAATACAAAGATAAACTTGCTATTAAATGAGATTCTTTCAGTTGGCCTAAAATGAGCACATACAAATAGCAAACATAATATCAGCCTACTAGCAAGGTATAAAATTGAACCTATCATACTCTATAAAGTTTTTGATCAATGGATTTTCCTAATTCATCTAAATCCAATTTTGTAGATGGGCTCATAGGAGTTTTACTAGATTTAAATATTTTCATGTCAAACCTCTCAAGGAATTCATTTGTGTACTTAGTTTGATAGATAAATGTGCCATTTTCTTACTACTTCAGTTGAAGACCTAAGAAAAATTAAGTTCTCCCATCATACTCATTTCAAACTCTTTGACATCAAAGATGAGAACTCATGACACAAAGATTCATTTGTACTTCCAAATAATATATCATCTACATACACTTGTATCACTATCAAATCATCATCTATGCTCTTAAGAATAAGGTGGTATCTACTCTACCCTTTCTAAATCCATGATCATCAAAAGTTACTTAACTATCATACAAGCACGAGAGCTTGTAAACCATATAAGGCTTTCTTTAATTTATACATATGATTTGGACAATCAAGGCTCTCAAATCTAGTGGTTGCTCTAGAAATACATCTTGTTCAATAAATCCATTCAAAATGCACTCTTGACATCCATTTGAAAAAGTTTAAAATCCAAAAATAAGCATAAGCAAGGAGTAACCTAATAGCTTCTAGTCTTTCATGGGTGCAAAAGATTCTTCAAAATCTATACCTTCAACTTGTGTACCCTTGTGCAACTAACCTAGCTTTATTTCTAAATACAACTGAATCATCTAGCTTATTCCTAAAGACCCATTTTGTTCAATGACATTTTGATCTTGGGGTCTTGGGACTAATTCCCAAACATTATTTCTTACAAATTGATTCAACTCCTCTTCCATAGCAATAATCCAAAATTATCTTTTAATGCTTCTTCTAAATTTTTTAGGTTCAACCTCATAAAATGTTGAATGATCTACAACCTCTCTACTATTACGGTCATAACTCCTTTTGAAGGATCTCCTATAATAGTTCCTTTGGATGATTTTTATTATATTTCCATTCTTAGATGAATCATCCACATTATATTCTAAAGATATTTTATTAAAATTATCAATCTCTTCATCAATCACTTCATTTCTAATGGGATCAATTAAATTTTCATAAAAAATAACATGTATTGATTCTTCTATAATAATTTTTCTCTTATTGAAAACTCTACAAGATCTACTAGAAAGAGAGTATCCTAAGAAAATACCATCATCTGATTTGCAATCAAACTTACCTAAATGCTCTTTTGCATTATTCAAAATAAAGCATTTACATCCAAATACATGAAAGTGTTCAATCTAAGGCTTCTTTCCCAGAAATAATTCATAGGGTGTCTTCTTCAAAATTGGTCTAAATTAAATCCTATTCATCACATAACATGCGTTTACTTTTCAAAAATATTTTGCAATTTATACTCATCAAGCATAGATCTACTTAATTCAATTAATATTCTATTTTTCTCTCTACTCCATTTTGTTGAGGAGTTCTAGGTGCAAAATAATTATGTCTAATCCCATGTTCATCACAATAATCCTCAAATAATTTATTTTCAAATTCATACCTTGATCAGTTTGAACCCTATTAATCAAAAGGCCTTGTTCTCTTTAAATATATTAAGAAAACTTTCTGAACTCACCAAAAACATAATCTTTGAAAGTTACAAGTAAAACCCAAGTATATCTAGAGAAATCATCAACAATCATAAAACCATAATTTTTTCTAAGCTAATGGTGCTAATACCAAATAAATCCATGTGCAATAATTCTAGAGGTCTAGAAGTAGAAATAATATTTTTACTTTTGAGTTTTTTTAGAATCTTACCATGAATACATGCATCAACATAGTTTGAATGAAAATTTAATTTAGGCAATCCAACTACTAAATCAAGTTTGGCAATTTTATTAAGTGTGTGCATGTTAATATGACATAGTATCCTATGCCATAACCATATATCATCATGAGTGCTTTAAAATAATAAGTAAATTCAAATTCACATCATGAAAGCTATCTAAATCAATGACATAAATATTTTTATATCTTTGTCCTACTAACAAATATTTTCATTATTTTTATAATGCAATATGATGCATGGAATACTACATTCAAACCTTTATCACATAATTGACTAATAAAATTAAATTATGTTTTAATCCTTCTACTAGAAAAAATTTATCTAAAGTGATAGAATTCTTACAAATAGAACCAATTCCAATGATCTTTCCCTTTGCATTACCTCCATACGTAACAAATCCTCCATCACTTGATTTAAAGTTGTCAATTTATCTTTATCTCCTGTCATATGTCTTGAACATCCGCTATTCAAGTACCACATGTGTTCTTTGATTTTTCTTTGAAGGCATTCCTACAAAAGAAACTCACATGTTAACTTTTGGAACCCAAACATGTTTGGGTCCACATTCTAAATTTGAAGCAAGATATTTAGCATGTGTGTTTTGTGTACTGCTTGTACCTTTTGGTACCCATACATAAGATGATTGCTTTGAGTTTTGTAATTTATGTGCATATCAATCAGATGAAATATGCCCTTTTCTATCACAATAGTTGCATCAAACATTAGTATTTGTATATGACTTAACACGATAATTATAAGATATATGATTGGGTTGTGTATGATGCAAATAATTTTTATTAAATGTTTTTCTTGATGAAGTATTATAATGAACTTATGATTTCAAACATAATTCTAATCTTGCTTTAAATCTCTCTTTCAAGTTTACATACAAGTAAGCAACAATTTAATAAAGAAGTATTTTTACTTTTAAAATTATCACATTCATTTTTTAAATCACAAAATGCATATCTAAATTTTATGTTCTTTTCTAAGGTTTTGTATTTTCTTTTAATTTTTTATATTCAATAACTAAATCATTAAAAGCATCATCTAATTCATCATAAGATATATCATTACATACCTCTTGAGAATCTAAGTCGATTCTCCATTTTCCATAAGACATATGTTGACCTCTTCATCGGATGAGCAAGTACTTGATTCATTTGAATCTGGATTACCTATAAAGCATCTTCTTCTTCTTATGGTACTTTTCTCCTTCATATTTTTCTTCTTTTCACATCAATCTCTTTCTTCTTTGATTCAACACGTTCTGGATAATCACCTCTTATGTGTCCATGCTTTTTACAATGGTAGCAAATGATCCCTTCACTTGTAGAAAATTTCTTAGTTTGAAATTTATAGTTTTTAGATTTTTTATACCATTGATTCTTCTTCCTTAGCAAGTTCCCAAGCCTTTTGGATAGCATGGCCACCTCATCACTATCACCATCTGAGCTTGAGGTGTTATGCTCATCACTATCATCAACTTGTAATGCAAAAGCTTTTCCTTTCTTCTTCTCCCTTTTTGATGAGTTATCCATCTTATCCCTTTGAGCAATAACCTGTTCATGTGCTATCAAAGAACCCAAAAGCTGATCAAGTGGATAAGTAGATAAATCCTTAGCTTCACTAATAGTTGTTACTTTACCTTCCCATTCTTTTAAGACATCTAAGAATCTTATAGACTAAGTCTTGATTCCATATGTTTTCCAAGAGAATGCAATGTTAATTATTTTCATGAATCAGTATAGATATAAATAGATTCAGAAGGAGACATATGAAATAACTCATATTCATGAACAAGTCTATTTATGTGAGCATCTCTAACTTCACTAGTTCCTTCATAAGTTATAATGAGTTTATCCCATATTTCTTTTGTTGTACTTAACATAGAAATTTTTATGTAATCATCAGGTAATAAAACACAATGTAAAGTATTACAAGCCCTAGCATTTAATTCATCAAGTTCTCTTTCACTCTGAGACCATTCCTTAAAGGTTTTCTACTTTAATGCCATTTACTTCTATTGTGGTGTATGATATTGATGTGTCAACATATACCACATGCGTGCATCTTGACCTCTTAAAAATGTAGTAATTTTATTTTTCCAATAATCAAATGGTATACTATATAAAAGTGGAGGTCTATGAGTGGATTTTCCCTCTTGTAGTGAACCCTTTGGGAAACCTTGTGCCATAATGAAAAGATCTACTCTTGGATGTTAAGCCAATAAAAGAACCAAGGAATTAATACTAATTGTGACTCACTATAGCACCCAAGAGGGGTGGGGGGTGAATTGGGTGATATTAAAAAATTTTAAAAGTTAAATCTTAAATTTTAAGTTTTAATAGAAAATTAATTTTTTATTTTATAATGATAAGATACAATTCTTAATGCAATAAAAATAGAAATACAGTTAAATTAAAGAGAGACAATAGGCACACAATTTTTATCTGGTTCGTCCAAACTCCAAAATAGGCCTAGCCATACCTAGCCTAGGAATCCACTAAATGCAAAATAGCTTACAAATAGTACTCTCTTATAAGAGTACAACCCCTACAACAATATGTACTCTCCTACAAAGGTAGTATAACCCAATATAAATTTTACACAAAAGAAAAATATAAAATAATAAATTTTGATAAAATAAATCTCTCACAAATATACCAAGCTATCCAATTCAAAAATGATCTCATAACTTATAAATGATCTTACAACTTAAAATTTTGGCAAGATAAAATGCTCACTTAATATTGATAAGAAATAATAAAATAAATATCTTACTAAGATGTTTATGTTATTACAATTTGTAGACTAATATAAAAATGATTTCAAAATAAATTCACAATATTCTTTTGCACAATAAAATAAATTTCAGCAAGGAATAATTTATTATATTTTAACCAAAAAGATGCTTTCAATTAATACAAATGATCACAAAATACTTAAATAAAATTAGTATATGATAGATCTAAGTAGGCTAGTAAGCTTTTAATTAAAAAAAATATCTAGCAAATATGAAAATAATTTCAGCACAATAAATTAATTTGAAATGCTTAAAATATACTTCTAAAATAGATCTAAGAATAAATGATCTTTCAAAATAAGACTAATGAAGAAATATTTCAAGAAACCAAAAGAAATTTGCAGGAAGTTAAAAATTTCAACAAGTTGAAATAGATCTTACAAATTATCCCAAGAGTTTTTCACAAAAAAAATGATTGAGAAACTTTGATGTAAAAAATAATGTCCAAAGACTAATCCACCAAAAAAGTATAAATTGGAAAGAATAAATAGATGGTGAAAATAGCATGAACAACTAAAAGGATTAAGATCAAGAAACAAACTCAAGTAATTTGAGAAAGCTTGCTTAGTTGAAGATGTTGAAGCTTCCACCAAGGATTTGATCTTGCAATATTTGGAGATACTTGGAAGGAAAATCTAAGAAATTTCTCTTAGATTTTTTGGAGGGATTTTGAATTTGAATGAAGAATACTTTCATGAAGAGAATGAGGGCTATTTATAGCAAGAAGGTCATTTTGAATTATTTCAAAATAATATATTATTCTAACATCATGTTATCATCTAATAATTTAATATTCAATAAAATATAATTTATATTAAATAAATATTAAATTCAAGCGCCAAAATTTGGCTATTCACATGGGCAAGTAAAATAATCAAATATGACTCTTAATATATTCAAAGCATGTAGCATGCATTCATTATTAAAATCAGCTAATGTTTGAAAAGTCATAATAAATTCAATTTTAATCAAATGTGGGTCATGTAACCTATCAAATTAAAGGAAAAAAAAATCCAAGGAATCTATTGGAGATGAAATCAATATAAATTCCTTGATTATAAAATGACTTTGGCTAAAATACAAAATTTCACATATTTTTGTTAATTTTGAAATATGACATTTAAATATTATGATATAATTTATATATAATCATACATATGTTAGTTATCATATAACCTTCAAATTAAATTAAAATATTTAATTATATTAAGTAAATAAAATAATTACACTTAATAGTCATAATTTATTATCATTTATTATTTTGACAATTCAAATGCTATGTATGAAACATATAATTGAATGTTAATTAGATAGAGATTTATATAAATTAACCTCATTAAAATAATATGTTAAGTTGTGAGCAAATTGATTCATGCCAATGAACTCATATGAATTTAAGATAGTTATAAATGCATATAACCTAAACTATTGTATCTTGAGCTTCACATTATCCATTTTGATATATCTTTCATTCTACTCTTGCAATTTCTCAAACATATTGTGAGATGTATTGGATATGTAATTAGCAATTGATATATCTAAACACATAAAATATTCATTAGAACATCCAAGCATTCGTTTGTTATCATCAAAATTGATCGGATTGAACATGAGGCTCATTAAGCCATCAAACGATTACTACTTATTCATCATCAATCATTTAGAATCTGATTGGTTCTTTTTAAATCATATTAACTCATATGAGGAGCTGTGCTTAGAAACTTCAGATGATCCAAATAATTTTGTAGTCAAAGATGCACTGCCATACTTTGATAAAGAGATCAAGTTAACTATTGATGAGCTCAAGGAAATCAACTCAGGCACTGAATAAGATCCACTCTCAAAATACATCAGCTCTTTATTGAATGAAATTAAAACCAATGAGTTAGTTAGGCTATTGACAAAGTTTAAGGACTCCTTCACATGTAGTTATGAAGAGATGCAGATTCCTAAGGTAGTAGCAACTAGCAATAGAACTACTAACTCTATCAAGTAAGCTCCTAGATGCATGCGATTAGACATAGAATAACATGTCATTTATGAAATTAGAAATTGATCGATGATGACTTCATCTGGGAAGAAAAAATACCCTACCTATTTAGCCAGCAACATCCCGGTTAAGAAAAAGAATGGCCAAATTCACATATGCATTGATTTTAGGGATTTAAAGAAGGCATGTCTAAAAGATGAATTTTTACTTCCAATCCCAGAGCTGATGGTGGACATTGCCTCATCTCATGCAGTCTTCTTTTTCATGGATGGCTTATCTAGATATAACCAAATAAAGATGGTCCTGAAGATAAAAAAATACTACTTTTAGAGCCCCGATCGGAATCTATTGCTATAAGGTCATGCCTTTCAGCTTAAAAATTCTGGTGCTACATACCAGCGAGCTATGACTCGAATCTTTGATGAACTCATTCATCATCAAGTTGAGTACTATGTTAGTGATCTAATAGTCAAAAGTAGAGAAAAGGAAGACCATTTCTTTGACTTGAGAGTAGTTTTTAAACAGTTAAGACAATTTAACCTCAAAATGAACCCACTAAAGTGTGCATTCAAAGTAGCTTCATTGAAATTCCTTTGGTTTGTTTTCCGACATAGGGAATCAAAATCGATCAAGAGAAGATCAGACGATAATAGAAATGCCACACAAAAAAAGTTTAACTCAACTGAGATCATTTTAAGGGTAGTTGGCGTATCTAAGATGCTTTATATCCAACTTATCGGGAAGATGTCAGCCATTCTCAGTGCTTATCGAAAAGAATGCCAAGTTCAAGTTGGATGATAAATGTGAGCATACCTTGGAAGACACCAAGCATTACCTTATGATGCTGTTAGTTTTAGTAGCCCTTATCACGGGCAAGCCACTCATACTTTACACTATAGCGTTAGATGACTCCCTTGGTGTTTTGTTACCTTAGTCAATGATGAAGGGAAGAAAAACACACTCTACTACCTCAACCATCATCTAATCCCTGTTGAGGCTAATTATCCTCCCATTAAGAAGCATTGTCTGGCTTTAATCTTTGCATCCTAAAATCTCTAGAATCAATCTACTATAGTATCTCATGACACGACCGATGTTATCCAGATGATTGGCATGCTGATCCATGATCCTCTCACAGTTTGACATTACCTTCATACCCCTCCGTGTAGTTAAAGGACAAGCACTAACAGATTTCTTAGCGGTACACCCACTTCCTCCTGACTCTTCGCTTAGTGATGATCTCCCCAATGAACAAATCATGAACTTAGGGGATACTAGCATTCACCACTAGGAGATATACTTTGATGGCGTGACTTTCTCTCAAAGAGGAGAAGAACCAAAACCTACTATTCTAGGAAAGGAAGGGTAGGAATAGTTCTCTTAACTCTAGACTGTAATGTGATGAGATTCTAATATCATCAATCCTTGCAATGATGTGAAGGTATGAAGCCAAATATGAGGCTCGATTGCCCGGAGTTAGCCATTACTCTAAGCATCCGACATCAACATCTTCAAGGATTCTCTAGTTATCAACCAAATCAGGTCCTATAAGCTTATAAAGCCCAAGCTCCATCACTATCATAAGTACACCATGGAGTTGTTAAAATCCTAAAGGTTACCATTTATAAGATTTTATGAAGAGAGAGAGAATGTAGCATATTCTTTAGCCAAGCTTGCAAGGAGTTTATGTCAGAGGATGAGTCCATATCAATAAAAGTCCAAAATAAACAAGTCTTATCCTTTATTAATATTGAACTCATAAAAAAGTACTCTCTTAAAAGGGAGGTTATCATTGCCAAGAAAGAAGAGAAGTTAGATTTGAGGCAACCATTCATGGATTACCTATATAAAGGAAAACTACATCAAGAGAAGTCCCAAGACCATCAAATGAAGTAGAGAGCACTTTCCTAAGATCTTGTGGATGCTCTTGTACCAGCGATCTTCTGATCATATGTGGTTACATTATTTAGATAAGAATGAAGCCCGTAAGATCGTGACCAAGGTACACTTAGGATTATGTGGAGCCAACCAATCTAATCCAAATATGAAAGCCAAGATCAAGAGACTATGATACCACTAATTATCGATGATCAAAGATTTCATTGATACGATTAGGCGATGCCACCAATGTCAAATACATAGTGTGGTCCTACACCAACCACCCAACATTCGACATCTGTATGGCCATTCGAGTGTTGGGGTACTGACATAGTGAATCTAATTGATCCTTCTTCTTCCAAGGGTCATCAGTTCATCTTAGCTACTACTGACTACATTTCGAAATGGGAGATGGTGATTCTACTCAGAGAGGTCACCAATGTGCTCTTTTTTTGAACCATATCGTATATAGGTTTAGAGTGCCTCGATGAATTATATCGATAATGGTACCGCACCAAATATCAATAACTTTGCCCTGAGACATAGCTTAGATTGGAGATATTCTACCATCAAATACTTGAGGGCAAACAACTTAGTAGAATTCTTCAACAAGACTCTCATCCAAATACTCAAGAAGACACTTGACAATAATAAGCAAAAGTTGCATGAGCAGTTAATTGAAGCCTTGTTGGCCTACCACACCATATATAGAACTCCAAGTCAGTCTACTCCTTTCTCCTTAGTGTATGGGTCCAAGGCCATTCTACTATTAGAAGTCTAACTCCCATCACTAAGGATAGCTGTGGGTAGCAGGATCACAATAGAGCAGAATGCCAAGTTATGGTTAGAAGAGCTCAAAGGTTTGGAGGAGAGACGCCTGCAGGCATGCCAAAACCTCAAGTTGTACAAAGCTAAAATGATTCAAGCTCACAATAAGTTGGTCTGTCCTAGAGCTTTTCAAGTAAGAGAGCTTAGTTTAGTTCTAATGAGACCAATTATTGTCTATTGTAAGATGAGAGGAAAGTTTGAACCCACTTGAGAAGGCTATTTTTCCATAAAGAAGGCCTACCAAGGAGGATCTTATTAACTTATTAATCATAAAGGAGAGCACCCAATTCTTCCAATCAATGGGATCTACTTAAAGAAATATTATAAATCATGTTTGAAAATAATTATCATCAATGAAAATTTTATTTTGAATTCAATCTCTTCCATGTTGAAAGTATTCTTATTTATAAATCCACCATGATGTGTTTAGGGTAGGTGAAAAGAATAATAGCGGCATCCTATCCTTCATCAACACAACACAAACACAAACTACACATAAACATATAAAAACAAACATATATTTTATCTCGGCTACGAGTTGAGATAACATGGTACTCACTCTGTTGCTCTATGTCAGATGACGTCTTTACCACTAGTGTATCACCCAATGGTCTTCTTGCTTTGGAGGATGTAAGTGCTATGCTTTTCTTCTTACTTTACTTGTACATTGATGAGTGCCTTGTTAGTTTGGTAGGCCTTACTACATGGCCGGTAAGCTACCTTATGTTGGCTTCATTTAAGAGGATGTGAGTCTACTATGCTTTCTTCTTAGATTAGCCTTCATGCACTGACTGGGTTGAGTATATTTGAAGTTTAGGATAAGTCCCCTAGCAGCTCCTTCCCTCCTGACTACTTCAAGTTTAAGTCCAATCCTTCCTCGGGGCTCCAACTTAGTAATCGTTCTAGGTCTGATAGCATCTATCCCATTGATGATAGACTATCTCGATGATTAGTTCTGCTTGGAAAGTTGTAAGACTACATGCTTTCTTTCCAGATTAATCATTGCACACCGATGGCACCTTAGGTTGGTTAGTTCTCACTATGCTGATGGATACACCACTCATACTGATGGATATAGCTTAGGTTGGTTGGTTCTCACACCTTAGGATACACCACTCATGGTAGATGTAAGTCTACTATGCTTTCTCCTTGAGTTGGCCACTGTACACCTATAGGCTTTCTTCTCTAGGGTTCATAATAACGCCGCTAGCAGCACCTCTCTTATGAGCACTATATTTGGATCATGTCCTTTGCGACCCCATTTATACACTACTCGGGTTACTATCAGATAGGACAGTTCCTCTTTCCTAGTAACCACCCCCATGGTTGGACAATCCAACTTGTGGATGTGCAAATTCTCCCTTGGTCCAGTAAATTTGAGATAGGTCAAGGCCGATACAACCCCTTCTCAGTGTGTTCCCTCGCACACTAATAGGGTCCACACAAACATATAAACAAAATATTTATTCACTCATGGATTAGGAGGACACCCCTAGCGGTACCTTTTCCCAAGCAGTTATCCTTTCTTTAGGTTAGTGTCAGCAAAACTCCCTAGGAATCTCTTGATTAATATAAGTCCCACATTCACTTTCTAGTCACCCCTAAGTCGGGTTTAATTTGTGTGCTACCAATGGTCACCCGGATTGTTCCCTACTTTAGAAGATGTAAGTCTACTACGGCTTCTTCCTAACAAGTTGCACCAAGGCAACCCCTTAGGTTGGCTATCTCTACCCCACGGCCAGTAGGCTATCCCTTTGCATTTATAAATCTATGGTTGGACAAGTATGATATAGCCCCTTCTCAGTGGGTCCATCGTACATCGACATGTTCCATAAGTTAAATCTATCAAATTTGAATGAGCTCACATCCCTAGTAGATATGCCATCAATTTGAAATCAAACTAAACCAAACAAACCATATCAAATCACATGAAATTAAGATAAAATTAATCCTTACTACTTTTGAGTTAACATAAGTCCCTAGTGGCATTCACTCAGTAGTCACCCTAGGTTAGGTTTTATTTGTTGTGCATCTAACAGGTCACCCAAATAGTTGTTCCTCACTTTGAAAGATGTAAGTCTGCTACACCTTTTTTCTAGCATAGCCATTGCACACTGAAAGACAACCCCTTAGGTTGGCTCTATATAATGGTAGACTATCCCTTTAGATTTACAAATTTGAGGTAGGTCAAGGCTAATATAGCTTCTTAGTGGGTCTCGCACCGATAGGGTCCATACTTTAACTCAGATTAAATTAAACCCAATATGATTTTCCCTAGTGGAGTTAAATACACCCTTCTCCTAGTGGAGCCCCAAATTTATAAGCAAATTAAGCAAACAAATCAAATTCAAAACCAACCTCCCCTGGAACTAAATTAAACCAACTCTCCCGGTAGAGTCTAAATCAAAGAAATCCAACCAAACTCTTATCTCAGTGGATACATCCTCAAACAAATCTATGAATCAAACTCAAATCCTAATCCCAATAGATAGCCTATTCCCAGTAGAAGGTTCATATACATGATCCCATAAACTTGAGCCCATATCTCTGCGGATATGCCTCACATCAATTAAACAAAAAAAATAAATTAAAGTTGATTCAATCTTAATCCCAAATTCTCATCAAATCATTTTTTTATGCACCTTTAATACTTCAACCAAAAAAAATACAATGTATTAATTCAAATTACATCATCTTAACATTGTAATCACATTTTATGATTTATGATGGTGCAAGCTCAAACTAATTATACAATATCATGCTAAACATATTATAGTGTGAATAACACACTATATTATATTATAATATATGATGTTATATTATAATTTTATAATATAATATATTATCTAACATTACACCTCATTAGAATCACTTAAAAGGAACAAATAACAAAATTCTCTCAATATATGAATAATGTTCATTTTTGGATGTAAAACTTTTATTTTTCTATTAGAAATGGTACAAAATAGCATAATTTTAGTGTGGCTTCTTGGTGTGTGCTATGAATTTGGCCAAATTCTTCCATCTCAACCTTCAAATTAACATTTTTGTGAGTTTTGACCCAATGTATTATAACAAAAGTAAAACATACTAAAATGTACAATAACATTTAGTAACACACCACCACATTCATATATATGTGAAGTTATATTATTATGTACATTATATTTTAATATGTTTTCATATAGTATATTATCTTACATTACACTTTAAAATGAATCACTTTAAGCAAAAAATTTATAAAATTTGATAGAAAAAGAACATTTATTTTAGATGAAAAATTCCATTCTTTTGATTAAATGACACACCATGGCACACCCCCAATGATGTTCCCTAAATCTTACCTTAAATTTGGCCAAATCTCATCATATCAGCCTATAAATCAATTTTTTATGAATTATACAACATCTTGCATCATACTATAACAAACTAAAATATGTTAAACAACAAGTAGTACTACATAATAGTATGCTATAATGCATGATGCTACACTATATTATGGCATCCTATATTACAATACACAAAGATATTATATTATATTATATTGCATATCACATCACAAGGGATTGCTTAAGATAAAAAATCATAAAATTAGTCTAAATAATAAAACTATATATTTTAGTTGTATCACTTACATATTTTAAATTGAATATATTATGATGCCATGCTCTACTATGAATTTGGCCAAATTCCACCATTTTAAAGTCTAAATCAACATTTTATAAATAATAATGCTAGTGTAGGCCTGCATTATTGTAAAATACTAAATAAATTTAAAATACGTAGAATAATATATTATGATATATGATGTTATTTTATGCTACAACATATAATATTTATTTTATAACATAAAATCTTACTTTTTAAACTACAAGTGGCGTAGCACACCTTTGGTACTACAACCTAATTCCCACTTCAAATTTAACAAATTTCATCATCTTATTTATTAAATTAGTATTATTATGATTTATATTAATATAAACTATAGGGCATAATACCATAACATACTAAAACATTTCTTACATTTTATAACATCTAAAAACACATCACTATATGCTCAAATATATGATGCTACATTATACTATAATATATGGTAATATAATATAATTTAGGGTTAGGGTTTAGGGTATCCAAATCACTAACAGTCAAGGGAAAGTCTCTTGAAGATAGTTTCTTTAGCTACTTTAACTATGTTAGGATTGGGTCATTCTTTAGATCTAATCTTAATGACATCTTTATTCAAGGCTTAGAGTTTAGGGTTTAAGGTTAATTTAAGGTTTAGGGTTTAACGTTAGTTTATGGTTTAGGGTTTAGGATTGTATATTTTATGGTTTAGGGTTGATGGTTTTAGGGTTTAAGGTTTAGGGTTTAGGTTTAGGATTTAGGGTTTTAGGGTTTAAGGTTTAGGGTTTAGGGTTTAGGGTCTAGGATTTAGGGATTATAGTTTAGGGTTTAGGGTTTAGGGTTGTGTTTAGGGTTTAGGGCTTTTAGTTTTTAGGTTTTAAGGGTTAGGTTTTAAGTTTTAGGTTTAGGGTTTATGTTTTAGTGTAGGATTTAGGGTTTAAGATTTTTTTAATAGAGAACAAATTCATATTCAACATTTATTCTTTTTGATTTCATCAACTAAGTAGCACCCCAAGTTTTCTAAGATACAAGCAATGACATAGATAAAAAATGAGAACCCATTGAGCAAATCAAAAACCCTAGATAAGTAGAACCATCTCTAGTGTAAAGACATAGTTTCATAAGCAGCAGATCAAATCGATCATTCTTCAATTTCTTTATTTCCTATCATAACAACCCCCACCTCTAAGTGGCAGGATCTGCCATCATATCCCTCATCTCTCCCTCCGCCACCACCATAGTTGTAACCTCCGCCACTCCTCCCACCTCCATAACTTTGACTACCACCTCCATATCCACTTTCAGATCCCCACCACCCCAGATAATCTTGCCTTTTCCTCCATGTTGATCTAGACCATAGTTGGATGATGTTCCTGCCATCAAGGTTCTTCCTAATCTTAGGATTTAGTGTTAATTTAGGATTTAAGGTTTCAGGTTAGTTTAGGGTTTAGGGTTAACTTAGGGTTCAGGGTTTGGGGTTTAGGGTTTAGGGTTGTAGGTTTTAGGGTTTAGGGTTTAGGGTTTTAAGGTTTACGATTTAGGGTTTTAGGGTTTAGGGTTTATAGTTTTGGGTTTAAGATTTATGATTTAAGGTTTAGGGTTTAGGATTTAGGGTTATAAGTTTAGGGTTTAGGGTTTAGTGTTTAGTATTTAGGGTTTAAGGTTTTTTTTAATTAGGTAAGCTAGCATGTTTAGGTTCATTTAGTTTATTTTGTATTTATTTTTATTTATTTTACTTTTTATTTTTATTTAGGTTTATTGTTTAATTTTATTTATATTAGTTTATTTATTTTAGGTTTTTTATTTTAGTTTAGGTTTTATTTTAGTTTATTTTTATGTTTAGGTTTATTTTAGTTAGTTTATTTTATTTTATTTTTTTGGTTTAGGTTTTATTTTCTATTTTTAGGTTTATGTTTAGGTCTCTATTTTATTTTTTTAGGTTTAGGTTTTAGATTTTTATTTTAGGATTATTTTTAGGTTTTTTTTTTAATTTAGGTTTGGGTTTATTTTTAATTTATTTTATTTTATTTAGTTTAGGTTTAGGTTTAGGTTTAGTTTACTTTAGGTTTAGGTGTAGGATTTATTTATTTTAGTTTAGGTTTAGTTTTTTTTAGTTTAGGGTTGAGGTTTTATTTTTTATTAATTTTAGGTTTAATTTTAGGTTTGGTTTTATTTATTTTATTTTAGGTTTATTTATTTTTTTATTTTAAGTTTAGTTTTATTTTATTTAGGTTTTTATTTTTTTTAGTTTAGTTTAGGTTTTTATTTCTTTTTTTTTATTTTAGTTTATGCTTTTTTTTATTTTTTTTATTTTGGTTTAGGTTTTTTATTTATTTTATTTTTAAGTTTTATTTATTTTAGGGTTAGGTTTTTAGCTTTTCAAGGTTTAGGGTTTAGGGTTTAAGGTTTATGGTTTATGGTTTAGGGTTTAGGTTTTAGGGTTTAGGGTTTAGGGTTTAGGGTTTTAGGGTTTATGGTTTTGGGTTTTGGATTTTGGGATTAGGATTTTTAGAGTTTAGGGTTTAGGGTTTAGGTTTTATGTTTAGGGTTCAAGTTTTAATTTAGGGTTTAGGGTGTTTGGGTTTTTTTTAACATAGAATAAATTCATATTCAACATTTCTTCTTTTAGATTTCATCAACCAACTAACACACCAAGTTTACTAAGACACAAACTATGACATAAATTAAAAATGAGCACGCATAGAGCAAATCAAAACCCCTAGTTAATTAGAACTATCTTTACTATAAAGACATAGTTCCATAAGCATCAGATTGGATCGATCGTTCTTATTTCTCGGTTTAAAATACCTCAGTAGTGGGATTCACCATCATATCCTTGATCTCTCCTCTACCACCATGGATGTAAATTGCTTTATTCATAACCATTTTACCACCACCTCGATATCCTCCATCACCTTATCCCCAATATCACTATGATAGAAGCTCCACCTTGACTTTTAGATATGAGCTTTTATGATGTTCTTTTCAAGGTTCATTCTTAGGGTTTAGTTTATTAGGTTTTAGGGTTTAATTTTATTTTTTAATTTATTTTATTACATTAGGTTTAGTTTTAGGGTTTTACAATTTATGCTTTTATTTTTAGGGTTTATGGTTAGCTTTTATGGTTCAGGGTTCAATATTTTAGGGTTTAGGGTTTTAGGGTTTTACGATTTGGGGTTTTAGGATTTAGGGTTTAGGGTTACGGTTTAGAGTTTCGGGTTTAGGGTTAACTTAGGGTTTAGGGTTAGTTTATTTATTTTAGGTTTAGGTTTTATTTAGGATTAGGGTTTAGAGTTTATTTAGGTTTATTTTTTAGCATTTAGGGTTTATTTATATTTTAGGTTAGGGTTAGGGTTTAGGTTTAAGTTTAGGGTTTAGGGTTTAGGGTTTAGGTTTAGTTTAGGGTTAGTTTTTGTAGGTTTATGATTTTTTAGGATTTAGTTTTAAGGTTTAGGTTTATTTAGTTTATGGTTATTTTAGTGTTTATTTTTTTTTAAATTAAGTAAACCGGCAGGTTTAAGTTTACATAGTTTATTTTTTATTTTTTGTTTAGGTTTTTTTTAGTTTAGGGTTTAGGTTTGATTTTTAGGTTTATTTTTTAAGTTTAGGTTTTTATTTTATTTTATTTTAGCTTTATTTTATTTTTATTTATTTTATTTTTTATTCTTGTTTAATTTTTATGTCTGTGTTTTAATTTAGGTTTTTATTTTATTTCATGTTTTATTTTATTTAGGTTTAGGTTTTAGGTTTTAGGTTTTGGGAAATATATAGAATTTTATTGCCAAAGATGGTTACAAGATCCTTAGGGGATACTAAAACTATTGCTCAGACAATCAGAGAGTAAATTATCTAAGTACATCCAAAAGCAAAATAAAAGAGAAAATGAAAGCAAAGATACAAAATGATTAACATAGAAGCCAATGGATAGATGGGCCAAAGCTCATCGGATGAGAGAATGCATGAGGGAACAACACAAGAGAAAGAAAAAATGCATCAGAATAGAAAGATAAAATTAGCATAGTTAGAGTAATAGAACAAAGTGGAAGGTAAAGTAGCATAAACGAGAAAATTATAGAGAAATGTGTGAGAGAGAAGCTTAGTCACACCAATTAGATGCAATATGAGCATCCAAACTTAGGAAGGGTTACATCACAAGACTACTACCAAACCAAAAGGAGGAAATCATCAAGCCATCATACAAACCTATGGGAAGTTAGCGACCATTTGTTGAAAGTCTTATGAGCCTTAGTACCTAAACTTAAAGCTATATTTATAGAAAGGAGGCGAAAGCGAGAATGGGGATAAGTATATTAGTCACCATAGCATGAGAATCCCTACCCATATAAAATGAACCATCCACACATCCACCTTATTAATACGGATCAAGAGTAAAATTAAGCCAGGAAAACCCACCATAAGTAAATGAGAAAATAGGAAGATAGAAACAATAGACAACCTAAAGCCTGAAATCTTTAGGCATATCATTAGCATGTAAATAACACCATCCCAAATCATATGAAACTTACAGCAGAATACAACCCATAAAGGGTACCCATTAATAAATAATGCGGTGCTAACAAACACCAAGTTAATAGTGTAAACACAACAGGAAATGCACAAGTCATAATAGAACCAAGATGGAAATAGTAGATTAGATAGACCACAAGCAGGTGATAAAGCGCACCCATGACAACAAAAAAAAAAATCAGAGAAACAACCCAAAAGTAGCTTGGGCATAAAACTCGATAATCCATTCTAACAACCAAGATAGCAAACCAACAGAATCTAAATATTACTTGCAGGGTAATAGTATAGTATTACATAGACCCAAAATGGGGATCAAGAAAATCATCATTAAAATCCTTCAAGACAAGGAAAAGCGGTGACATCTAATCCAACATCATCAATAAAATCAAGATGAAAGGAAGGCGAAGCAAATCCAATCTTTCAAAGATAAGTAGTAATAAGTAAATTAAACATTCTTCCCTTACGGGTTGAGGAAGGGGTTGGTGAGCAAAACAGACAACCCTATTTAAGAGGAAAATACAAATAAAGAAGGGCCCACCATGAATTTCATATCAAACCAACCATGCAACAAGAAGACATGAACCTCAATACAAGTATAAAAATCGGTTTGATAATAGGTAATAGGAAAAAGAAGAGTCTCAATCATTGAAAGAAAAGCAAAAATAGTGTCCCAAAATAATATTGATGGCAGTAGTTATCCATCGAGAAAATAAGACATCTCCATCTAGCATTAGGGACAACAGATATAAGACCCCAAAAAAAGATTAGATAATTAACAAAAAGCCAGTAGTAGATACTACAAAGATCATAATAGAACCAGAAAAGATTATCAGGGAAATGCTTCAAAAAAACATAGGATCAAATTAGTTTGAGATAAAAGTCATTTGTCCAAATTAACCAATCCACAAATGTTTAGGAAGTGTAAGGATCAAAGAATTTTCCATCTAATCTAGCAGGTTTAGGTAATCAACGCATTACCTTCATGCCAAACATGAGTGATTTTAAAATGAAGTTGAGAGGAGAGCTCTAGTATGCTTAAGGTAGTACAATTCTAAATTTCCCACTTTGGTGGAAGTCAACAGATCAATCAACAACAGGGCATCCACCTCAATCCAAATATTGAGCCAACCTTTTTGTAGGCAAATCTCAATAGCTTTGTTCATAGCCATTAGCCCACAAAGAGAACATAACATGTAGTAAGAGGATAAGCAAAGGCACATAAAACTTTACCATTAAGGTTTATGAAAATGCCACGAGAAGCATTTTGAGAAATGGAGCCATCAGTAGTAATTTTAATAATATTATCATGAGGTTTTTTCTAATAAACAAGCTTATCATCTTTACAGTTGGGATGGTCGGTTAAAACCCAGTTTATTGGCCACAAATTTACAACCTTTAAATTGATTGTAGTTAATTAAAGCATTAAATAAAGCAGATTTTATCTTTAATTCTAGCAATTATTCTCTTATGGTTCATAGGAATCCCATGATATTTTGCATCATTTCTGTCCATCCATATGAACCATATAAGAGTGAAAGTAGTTATCACTTTAATGTGGCCTTTAATAGTGTTTTCAAAATAAACCTCAAGAAGTTGATAAAGAGTTAAGGAGCCATTGAATTTGTCAATATTAAAAATTCATCATACCAAACCCAAAGTTTGGAAGAAATGGCTCTTAACAAAACATGATTGACATTCTCAATGTGAAAGCGATAGCATTTTGAAGGTAAGTGAAAACCTTTACCCCATCAAGGAATCCAGGATGAAATTTTTCAAAATTTTCCAAGTTAGAACAGAGTAAGAAATAGGGATAGTGTTATTCCAAAGTTTAAAAATACACAGAGAAATCATGAGCTTCTAAATAGAATATCTTTAAGGTTGAAGTCACCATTTTGAGAAAATGAAAAGAATCGATCATGATTGCTAGGGATGATAGGGATGGTAGTAAGCTTATCTAAAAGAGATGGGATATAGTCAGTAAGCTACTATTGTTCCACTTATTATTCTACAGAAAGAGTTCACTTTAACAGTGGAATGGGTAAAAGTAAATCATCAATAGCCCTCAATTATCTTGCAGAAGAAGTTCGAGTTAATCCCCAAGATTGATTGACCTCCCATTTGATGGAACAAAGTCTTTTCCATACATGAGAATCTCCCACTTTGTAAAGGGAAAATGAGAGGGAGCTTACCACATTTAGGTCATTAGCAAAGACTGTTGCTCTAAAATTCCACCAAAGTTTATAAGAAAAGTAGTGATAGCTTCCACGATTGGTTTTGAAACCACCTTCAGCAAGAGTGCCACAACTTTTATACCAAGAGGTCCAATGCATTCTTTTAGTAGAATTGTTAGAACCCTAGAAGAATTTATTAAGGAGGTGCTCAATTCTATTAATGGTAGAATTGGTCGGCATAATGGTTTGAAAATGGTATAAAGGCATGGAGTTAAGGGTACTCTTAATCAAAGTGAGCCTACCACCAAATGAGAGTAAATGAAATTCCCAAGAAATTTTATTAGATTTTTTGGATTAACTCATCAAAAGATGTGATCTTTTGACCTTTAAAAAGAGGAGCACCAAGATATTTAATAGGAAGTTGTAGTTGTTGAAAATTAGTGATTCTCAAGATTTGGTTGGGATTTTAGAGGAAGGAATGAAACAACTTTTGCCTTCATTAAGAAAGAGACGACTTTTGTTTCCAAATTTATTTAAAAAATTCTTAATATTTTTAATGTGATCAATAGAGGCATTGCAAAAGATAATCTAATCATCAGCAAAATTAAGATGAGAGACAGGAAAACCACCTTGAGTTCTAAAAGACATGCATGGATTATTATTGAAAAGGTCATGAAGGCTCCTCGAAAGATATTCAACAACAATAATAAAAAGAGAAGGAGACAAGGGATCCCCTTATCTCATGCATAGAAGGGAAGAAACCTAAGGCCTCACCATTGATAACAGAGAACATTTCTAATACAATTTTTAATGAGGCAGATAAATTTATCAAAAAAACTAAACAAATGTAGAATTTGGAAGAGGAAATTCCTAGAGAGGTTGTCAAAATCTTTAGAGTTGTACAATTTGAATAGGATGTTACCACCTCTGATAGAAGCATCTAGATCATGAATCAGCTCTTGGACAAGAAGAATGTTATCGATATAGCTCTACCTTTAAAACTAGTTTGGTTGAGGAAAATAATTTTAGGAAGAGAGGACTAATTCTATTGGCAATCAATTTAGCAATTAGTTTATGAAAGAAGGTGCAAAGGCGATAGGTAAATGCCCCAAGATTGATTATTAATTTTGGGAATGAGGACAATGGAAGTGCTAGAAAATATCTAGGTAAGGATTGCCATTAAAGAAATCAACAATAGCATCAACTAAATTAGACTTAATAATAGGCCAACAATGCTAAAAAAATTGAGTCGTGTAGCCTTAAGGGCCAACAACAGATTCAATGTTCATGCTATTAAAATTTACCAATCTCGTAGGAACCATATTAAGCAAGTGATTGTCATCATTAGTAATTGTTGAGGGAATCAAGTGGGAGTTGGAGATAGCTTCTAAGGAAGGTTCTTGTTTAATAAGTTTTAAAATGATTGTGAGAATCATTAATATCATTATTGTTGATCGTTTATATCACTTTTAATTTTTTAATAGAGTTTAACACTCTTCTTTTTTGGAAAAGAGCATGGAAATATCTGGTATTTCTATCGCCATCAGCAATATGTTTGCTAGCAGCCTTTTGCTGCTAGTAGGTTTCTTCCATATTCTGATAGCTAACCAAGTTATCTTTGGCTTCATTCAAGTCCTCAAGTTTAGTGGAATAAGTCAAAATAACATTTTCAAGAGAGCAAACCAATTGTTCCATGTTTTTGATATTGGCAAAGAGATTTTTAAAATAATGCTTGTTCCACCAATTAAGGTTTTGTTTAAGCCTTTTAAGCTTAAGCCAGAGGTGAATCATGCCTTTAATAGAATTATCAGGGTAAAGGGGGGCCATCCAATTGATGGAGACAACATTTAAGAAATCAATGTGTTGGATCCACATATTTTGGAATTTGAAAGAGGTAGAGGAGGTTAATCTATTAGAGAGATTTTTGATAGATATCAAAAGAGCATGATCGGACAAAGTTACGCTCAAATGCTCAACAAGTATGAGGCATTGATTGATCCAGAATTAAAAGAAGTATCCGTTAGAGTCTAGAGTTATGCCAAGTATAATGAACCCAATAAGAATATCAATCGGTGCAATCAAGAATCACATTAGAAAATTCTTCCATGGAATGAATGTTAGGAGAGCAACCTCCCCTTCTTTCTAAGAAAAAGTGGATAGTGTTAAATTCACCCCCTACCAACCAGGGTTTGTTGACCGAGGAGGCAAAGGTTCTTAAATTGTCCCAAAGGATGTTCCTACACTCTATTAGAAGCATAAATAAAGGAACCTAGAGTAGAGAAACCACCCAATGAGATGTGTACATTAACCAATTGAAGATCATCAAGGATAGATATATTGACTAAATTATTCCAAAAATACCAAATTTTATTGCTAATATTATAAAATAAGTTGTGAAAACTGAGCATTCTAGTAACATTGTTGATCTTAGAAGAGTGTATGAAAGGTTCAATAACAACAAGTAAGGCTATGTTATGAATATGGCAGAGACTTCTAATACAGTTGTGGACAATAAGAGTCCCAATACCATGAACATTTCAAATTAGTAAGTTGATCATAATAAAATAAGAAAAGAAAAGAAAAGAGATAACTAAAGATATAATAAAGCAAGAAGAAAAGGGAAATAGAAACATTTATTTATGGGAAGTTATGGAAGATCTAGTAGTTCTAGTGGAGCTATTAGTGAACATTTTTTTGCTTTAAGTGATTTTTTTTAAAAGTTTGAAAAGGTTTATCTTTGTCAAGAATCACCATCAGAGAGATTGATTTATTAGAATAGGACTGTAGGTCAAAGTATTTCTAATGGTAATTTCCCCTTCCTTAATGTCAAAATTAAGTTGAGAGAGTGGGTTAGCATGCGTATCAAGAGTAGGAGAAGGAGAGGTTCTAAAGACATTAATAGCAGATTTATAGTTTAATTAGTTTTCGATTTTGTTCCATCATCAAAGGATTCAATTTGTTTTAGATTTTGTTCTAACCTCAAATTTCCATTCAAATTTCATATGAGTCTCCTCGGGTTTTAGCCAAGAGGGGTAGGTTAGAATGAAACAAGGTATTATCTTGAGGAGGCAAATTATTACAATTAGAAGGGTTAATCATTTTGCCTCCTCAAGAACCTCATAGTAGTCTTTAACTTGCTGATTGCTCTCCATTAGACAAAGCGTGGAAACAAAAGAGTAGGGGTAGGTAGGATTCCCATTTTGAGTGACCTTAGGCACATAAGTAAATTTATTGACTTTTCATTTGATAGAGTAGGATTAGGATCAGCAAATTTTTCTTTTTAAGTTTATAGATGCAACACAAACATTGAGAATAATCATGCCATAAATTTTTTTACAATTGCAAAAAATAGAAAAATTTCAAATTCAACTTTTTGATTTTAACCAACTTGAGCCAATCCAAACTTCTTTAGGATGCTTTTAGAGATATTAATTTCAACCAAAATAGCGAGAAGGTCATGATCCGCGGTTTATGATCAATTTGAAGGGACCAAAGAGAGCCCCAACGCAAAGAGAACTTGATGTGTAACATAATGTATTCTCATATTAGGAAGAGCTAACCATATAGGAACAATTGAGGATTCTCTTTATATCAAAAAGGAGACCATTTTAATATTTTGACAAAAAAAAATAAAGTAAAACTCTTGAATAATCTAAGTCATTAGAGAGTGAATTAAAACATGCCTTAGATCAATCAATCCAATAGTGAAAGCACCTGAAAGTTTAAGGCTATGAAAAAAAATTGGATGTTATCGAGTTGGCCATCGTGGGAAAATTTACCAACTAAAGTGAATTCATAAGGCCAACTTTTCCACATCTATCCGAACACATAATCGGCATGCCACGAAATGAGGTTGAGATCAAATTCACCAAGCAATAGGGAAAGGTTCTTAGATAATGCATCCTTAAAGGACTTCACTGAGGAGTAGGATGTTTTGATCCACAATTCCATGTAATTGTGATGCCTACACCTCCAAGATGGAGAAGCTTTGGCGGTGCTTCCTCACCATAGAATGAGTAATGGAAACTCACATGAGACCAATAGACAAGCGATCAAAGAAATCGATCGAGAATGATATTACCAAACCAAAGGAAATCATAATGGGAAGGAAAAATGCAATTGAGAGATTAAGGAAAAAGGTTTTTTTTATTTAGTTTAGTTTAGGTTTTTAGGTTTTAGGGTTTAGGATTTAGGATTAGTTTAGGGTTTAGGGTTTTTTGTTTAGGTTTAGGGTTTATTTGGTTAGGTTTAGGTTTATGGTTTAGCGTTTAGTGTTTAGGCTTTAGGGTTTAGGGTTTAGGATTTAGGGTTTAGGGTTTAGGTTTTAGGGTTAAGGGTTTTGGGTTTAGGTTTTAGGGTTTTAGGGTTTAGGGTTTAGGGTTTAGGGTTAGGGTTTTTTTTATTTTTTTAACTTTTTTTAAATTAAGTAACTCATAGGTTTAGGTTTTTTAGTTTATTTTATATTTATTTTATTTTATTTTTATTTTTATTTAGGTTTTTTTATTTTTATTAAAGTTTAAGTTTAGGTTTAGGTTTATTTTTTAGTTTAGTTTTATTTTTTATTTTATTTTTCTTGGTTGATTTATTTTTTATTTTTTTAGGTTTAGGTTTAGGTTTTATTTTATTTTTTTTAGGTTTAGGTTTAGGTTTTATTTTAGCTTTATTTTATGTTTTATTTTTTAGTTTTGGTTTAGGTTTTTTTTAGTTTATTTTATTTAATTTAGTTTAAGGTTTAGATTTAGTTTATTTTAGGTTTTATTTATTTTAGTTTAGGTTCAGGTTTATTTTAATTTGTTTATTTTAGGTTAAGGTTATTTTTTTAGTTTAGGGTTTAGGTTTATTTTTTATTTATTTTTAAGTTTTATTTTTTGGTTTATGTTTTAAGTTTAGGTTTTTATTTAGTTTTAATTTATTTTTTTAGGTTTATTTTATTTTTATTTTACGTTTAGTCTTTATTTTATTTAGGTTTTTTATTTTTTGGTTTATTTTATTTTATTTTATTTTTGTTTAGTTTAGGTTTTTATATATTTTATTTTAGTTTAGTTTTTATTTTTTATTTTATTTTATATTTTACATTTAGGTTTAGGTTTTAGTTTAGCCTTCTATTTTTTACTTTTTATATTTTATTGAGGTTAGGTTTTTTTATTTATTTTATTTTTAGGTGTTATTTAGTTTAAGTTTAGGTTTTTAGTTTTTTACGATTTAGGGTTTAGGGTTCAGAGTTTAGGGTTTAGGGTATAGGGTTTCAGGTTTTAAGGTTTAGGGTTTAGGGTTTAGGGTTGTAGGTTTAGGGTTCAGGATTTAGGATTTAAGATTTAGGGTTAAATTTTTTTTAATTAAGTAAACTCGTAGGTTTTGGTTCATTTCATTTATTTAGTTTATTTTTTATTTATTTTAGTTCGTTTTATTTTTATTTTTATTTTGGTTCATTTTTATTTTTATCTAGTTTAGTTTATTTATTTTAGTTTAGGTTTTTTATTTTAGTTTATTTTTAAGGTTTAGGTTTATGTGTAAGTTTATTTTTTAGTTTAGTTTCTTTATTTTTTTATTTTTTAGGTTTAGATTTTATTATTTATTTTTTTGGATTTAGGTTTAGGTTTTTTATGTTTAGGTTTTATTTTTTTATTTTAGGTTTAGGTTTATTTTATTTTTATTTTAGGTTTAGGTTTTTTTTTATTTTAGGGTTCAATTTTTATTTTTTATTTTTTTTAGGTTTATTTTTAGGTTTAGGTTTTTATTTAGTTATTATTTTATTTTATTTTAGGTTTATTTTATTTTTGTTTTAGGTTTAGTTTTTATTTCATTTAAGTTTTTTCATTTTTTTTTGTTAGTTTAGGTTTTATTTATTTTATTTTAGTTTAGTTTTATTTATTTTATTTTATTTTATTTTATGTTTAGATTTAGTTTTGGGGTTAGTTTAGCTTTTCATTTTATTTTATTTTGGTTAAGGTTTTTTCTTTATTTATTTTTAAGTTTTATTTAGTTTAGGTTTAGGTTTTTAGCTTTTTAAGATTTAGGGTTTAGGGTTAGTTGAGGGTTTAGGATTTAGGGTTTGGGATTTAGGGTTTAGGGTTTAGGGTTTAGTGTTTATGGTTTAGGGTTTAGGGTTTAGGGTTTAAGGTTTAGGTTTTAGGTCTCGGGTTCATATTTTAGTTTAGAGTTTATGGTTTTTGGGTTTTTTTTAACAGAGAACAAATTTAGATTCAATATTTCTTTTTTTCAATTTCATCAACCAAGTAACACACCATGTTTTCTAAGACACAAGCGACAATATAGATGAAAAATGAGCACACATAGAGTAAATCAAAATCTGAATAGAGCTGTCTATTTTAAGACATAGTTCCATAAGTAGCAGTCGGATCGGTCCTTGTTCTAGTTCCCATCAACCACCTCTCGAATAGATCCACCATCATATTCATCTCTCTCTCGCCACCACCACATGTAACCTCTTCTCTTACCTTTATAACTGCTTTGACCTCTTATATCCACCAGACCTCTAGATCCACCACCACCCTTGTGATACGACCTTGCCTCCTTCTAGCATGGTTGAGTGATGTTTATCAGGTTTTGCCCATTCTTAGGGTTTAGGTTTATTTTTTAATTTATTTAGTTACTTTAAGTTTGGGTTTAGGGTTTTGGGTTTAGGGTTAGGGTTTAGGATTTAGGGTTTTGGGTTTAGGGTTTAGAGTTTAGGGTTTAAGGTTAAGGTTTAGGGTTTTAGGGCTTAACATTTTAGGGTTTAGGGTTTAGGATTTGGGTTTAGGGTTTAGGGTTTAGGGTTTAGTGTTTAAGCTTTAGGGTTTAGGTTTTTAGGGTTTTAGGGTTTAGGTTTAGGTTGTTTATAGTTTCATTATATTTAAGGTTTTAGGTTTAGGGTTAGTATTTAGGGTTTTAATTTAGGTTTAGTTTAGTATTTTAGGATTAGAGTTTAAGTTTAAGTTAGTTAGGGTTAATTAGGTTTAGGGTTTAGTATTTTAAGTTTTAAGTTATAGTTAGGGTTTCAGTCTTTAAGCTTTTTGGGAGTTTGGTTTAGGTTAGTTATGGTGATTTATGGTTTAGGGTTTAGTTTTAGGGTTTTAGGTTTAGGTTTGAGTTTAGGTTTAGGTTTTAGTTTAACTTTTAGGGTTTAGTTTAGGTTTTAGGGTTGTTGGTTTAGGTTTAGAGTTTAGTGTTTAGGGTTTAGGGTTTAGTTTTGGATTAGGTTTAGGTTTAGGGTTTAAAGTTTAGGTTTTAGGTTTAGGGTTCAAGTTTTAGTTTAGGGTTTATGGATTTGGTTTTTTTTTTAACAGAGAACAAATTCAGATTCAAGATTTCTTGTTATCGATTTCATCAATCAAGTAACACACCAAGTTTTCTACAACACAAGCGCTGGCATAGATAATAAATGAGTAGGCATAGAGAAAATCAAAAACTCTAGATAACTAGAACTGTCTCTACTGTAAGACATAGTTCCATAAGTAGTAGATCGGATTGGCCATTCTTCAAATTCTCCAATTCCCATTAGAACCACCTGAGCCTCTCGAGTAGCAGGCTTGTGTTGTAAGTCTTGTTAGGAATTAATGTTGTATTTTCAAAGTGCAGAAGGATTCAATTTAACATTAAAGTTGATTTCACTTGAAGTAATTTAATTGATTTGAGAATTTCAATTTGTGTTTTCTCTGTTTCATTTGATTAGACTTAGCTAAGTGTTATAAAGAGGCAAAAAAAAGGCCCTCTTTCATCCCTACCTTAAGTCACTTTCTAAAGTATATTAATTTAATTTAGTTCTCTTTAGTGAATGGCTTATAATGATTTAATTAATCCTAAGTTTAGGTTCACGTTAAATAATCCTATTGAAAATTAAAGGCATCTTAAGATTAATTTAATTGAATTACTACCACATGACATATATTAAATCATTCCTTTCCATCACATGTAACATTCATATGATTTAATCTTAAGTGTATGTACATGTAGCATATTTTTACACTTAAATGATGAATGTATGTGTATGTTTAGAATTTATATTTTATTTGATTGAATTATTTAAACATATTAATTTAAAACTTTATCCAAATTCTTATACAAAAAGGACATAAGAATTAAATTAAATAAGCATGTGCAATTATTAAATCTGGGAAGTGAGGTAATCAAATGACCTCCTTGGAGCTAGCTAAAGCCTCGTATTCTTGATGATTTAAATGTATATTTTATTTAAATTTGTGAATATGATTGAAAATATGATTGATTTGTGAGAAAATCAATTGAGTTTGACTTGATTTGGATTAAGATTTGGCTAAGTCCATGTGATAGGTCATATGGCTTAAAAAGAGTTTTGATTTAATTTGATTTAGTTTTATTTAGTTTTGGCCATTTGAATGTAGATTTGATTTATGTTTAGGAAGATGATTGAAGATATAAATTGATTATTAGAAAATCAATTGATTTTGGATTAATTTGGATTAAGATTTAACTAAGTCCATGGGATAGGACATATGACTCAAGTAGGGTTTCAAGTTTGGATTTGATCATGGGATTCAATCATTTCGTTTTGGAATTTGGGTTTGGATTTGGATTTGAATTTGATGTTTGAATTGAACTTGAGGTTTGGTTGGAGAAGGTGAACATGGATTGGATTTGGGTTGTAGGGTAGGTTGATTATTCTAATCCCTAAGGCATAACCTAAACCTATGGTTAGCCCTTTCTAACTCTTTAAGCTTAGGTTAAGTGTTTACCTAATTGTTAGAAGTGTCTTATGACTAGGGAAGTCTTAGTGTCTAGAAGACTTCTAACTTTAAGATGGGAAGATTGAATCCGCACTCCAAAAGTGAGGTCAGTAGGCCTTAGGCTTCATAGTGTTTCCCTTGGAGATAGATTGGAAGGCCAAACTTTCACATTATAGACTGGATACATCTTTCAACACTTTGCTTGGGAGACCATGGATACATGAGAATAACATAGTTCCATCCTCTCTACATTAGTGTATGAAGTTCGTGAGAGGTGGGATCATCTATTGTGTCGAAGTATATCTCAAGCCATTTACAGTTCACTAGGTCGGCATATATGAGGATGCGGCTTACTACCTCCCCTCAAAATCAACAAGTATATTCTCACGAACTTGGCCAAAGTTCAAAAATTAAAGAAAAAGAAAAATAAAAAGAAAAGGAGAGAAAAAGAATAATAAAAGAAAAGAGAAAATGAAAAAGAAAATAAATGGGAGCAGAAATAGACTTGGAGGAGGAAGTTGAGCCTGACATTAGATTCCACCCACAGTTTGTTACTCCATTCAAACATATGTGGAGGACGACCTGTCCTACACCACGCAGAGGAAGAGGCTAGTTCAAAGGCACTCTCAGGGGTGGAAAACCTCTTTATTGGCCACCCAATAGAAGATATGTCTCAGCTACCAAGAGTACACCTGCTATCCATATAAACTTAGAATCTAGTTCATATGATTAGTCTTATATGGTTAGCACATTAGCCAGCTCTTCTTAGAAGTAGATTCCCTTTTAGGTGATTCTTGAGTGAGATAGCGATGAAGACTGGGCTCCAATGCAAAGAATAAGTGTATCCAAGTCTATATGTGAAATAGTTAGGCATCAGTTGGCAACCTTATCTCTAACCCAACTTTCTTCTCAAAAAGTTTAGGGTTTGGTAGTTAAGGAAGCCCCTAAGTCATCCAAAGGTATGAAGACTCAGAGGTTCTTTCTGGGAGCATCATCCTCAAGTCAAGAAGTTGATATAGAACTTGAGGATGATTCATATAAAGGTTTAATAGAATTACCTTTTGACTGGTACTTGCCATGTGTTCATAATTTAGCAAAGAAAGGGTTTATCCCATATACTTGGTCAAAGTGCAGGTCAAACTACTTCGAAAGAATATGGAAGAATAAATGCAAAGGCTCTCAATCAAGACCAGACTAGGATTTGGTACAGTGGGTCCAGTCGTTGATGACGATTACTACTTAGTCATCACCAATCATTTAGAATCTGATAGGTTCTTCTCAAATCACATTAACTCATATGAGGAGCTATGCTTAAGAACTTCAGATGATCTAGATGATTTTGAAGTCAAAGATGCACTACCAGAGTTCAAAGAAGAGATCAAGTCAACCAATGACTAGCTCAAGGAAATCAACTTAGAAATTGAAGAAGATCCATGCCCGACATACATTAGTTCTTTATTGAATGAAATTGAAACCAATGACTTAGTTAGGCTATTGACTAAGTTTAAGGACTACTTTGCATGGAGTTATGAAGAGATACCTAGATTGGCTCTTGATGTAGCAGTCCATAAACTTGTAATAGAGCATATTGATAACCCTATCAAGCAAGCTTCTAGGCACACACGATTAGACATAGAACAATAGGTCATTTATGAAGTCAAGAAATTGATTGATGTTGGCTTCATTCGGGAAGGAAAAATAACCTACCTGGTTAACCAGCGTCATCCCAATTAAGAAAAAGAATGGACAAATTCATATATATATCAATTTTAGGGATTTAAATAAGGCATGTACAAAAGACGAATTTCCACTACCAATCCCGGAGCTGATGGTGGGCATTGCATCATCTCATGCAATCTTCTCTTTCATGGATGGCTCATCTAGATATAACCAAATAAAGATGGCTCCTGAAGGTGAAAGAACACTACTTTTGGAACTCTGATCAAAATCTATTGCTATAAGGTCATGCCTTTCAGCATTAAAAATGAAGGTGCTACATACCGTTATGACTCGAATCTTTGAAGAACTCATTCATCATCAAGTCGAAGTGCTATGTCGATGATCTCATGGTCAAAAGTAGAGAATAAAGACCATCTCTTTAACTTGAGAGTTTTCAATAGTTAAGATAATTTAACCTCAAAATGAACCCCTGGTGTGCGGGGATTTCGTGAAAATTCCTTTATTTTTGTCCAACACTTGGGAATTGAAATCAAACCGAACAAGGTCAAGGCGATATTAGAAATGCCACCCCTAAAAGTTTAACTCAACTCAGTTCATTCTAAGGGCAGTTGGAGTATCTAAGATGCTTTATATCCAACCTATCGGGAAGATGTCAGCCATTCTTAGGACTTGTTAAAAAGGATGCCAATTTTAAGTGGGATGATAAGTGTGAGCATTCCTTCAAGATAACAAGAATTACCGATGATGCCACTTTCTAGTAGCCCTCCCTGCATGCCACTCACTTTTAACTACTGTGTTAAGACTCCCTTGGTTTTGTTGGCCCAAGCCAATGATGAAGGGAAGAAAATGCACTCTACTACACCATCATCTAATCCCTACCGAGGCTAATTATCTACCATTGAGAATCATTGCCTAGCTTTAATCTTTGCATCCCAAAAGCTATAACACTACATGCTTACTTATAAAGTGAACTTAATCTCTAGGATCAATCAACTATAGTATCTCATTACACGATCGATGCTATCCGGATGATTAGCATGATGGTCCATGATCCACTTGTAGTTTGACATTACCTTCGTACCACTCTGTGTGGTGAAAGGACAAGCACTAGCGGATTTCTTAGTAACACACCCACTTCCTGCTGAATCTTCTCTTAGTGATGATCTCTCTGATGAACAAATCAAGAACTTATGGGATGCTAGCATTCACTATTGAGAAATGTACTTTGATGGTGCAGCTTCCTCTCAAAGAGGAGAATAACCACAATTTACTATTCCAGGAAAGGCAGGGGTAGGAATAGTTCTCTTAACATCAGACTACGATGTGATGAGATTCCCATATCATTTGTCCAATCTTTGGACCAATAATGAAGTCAAATATGAGGCTCTGATTGCCAGTTTGGAGTAAGTCATTACTCTAAGAATCCAGGACAATAACATCTTTGGAGATTCTCAGCTAGTTATCAACCAAATCGTTGAGTCTTATAAGGTTATAAATCCCAAGCTCCATCTCTACCATAACTACACCATGGAGTTGTTGGCCTAAATAGAGGTTATCATTTATAAGATTCTTCAAGGAGGGAATATCATAGCGTATGCTTTAGCCAAGCTTGCCAAGTAGTTGACATGTCCAAAGGATGAGTCCATATTAATAAAGGTCCAAAATAGACAAGTCTTATCCCTAATTGATATTGAACTCATCAAAAAGTACTCTCTTATAGGGGAGGTTTTCATTACCAAAAAGGATGAGGAGTTAAATTGGAGGCAATAATTTATGGATTATCTAAATAAAGGCAAACTACCTCAAGAGAAGTCTCAATTCCATTTGATGAAGCAAAGAGAACTTTCCCATGCCTTATGGATGGTGTCTTGTATCGGTGATATTTTGATCATATATGGTTACATTGTATAGACAAGCATGAAGCCCATAAGATCGTGATTGAGGTACACTCAAGATTATGTGGAGCCAGCCAATCTGGTCAGAAGATGAAAGTTAAGATCAAGATATTAGGATACTACTATCCATCGATGAACAAAGATTACATGGATATGGCTAGGTGCTGCCATCAATGTCAAATACTTGGTGTGGTCTTGTACTAATCATCCAACATTCTACATCCTACATTGGCCTCATAGCCATTTGAGTGTTGGGGTACCGACATAATGGGTCCGATTGGTCTTCCTTCTTCCAAGGGTCATTAGCTCATCTTAGCTGTTACTGACTACTTTTCCAAATGGGCAAAGGAGATATATAGGATACTACTCACAGCTCAGCATGTGCTCCAGTTTCTAAGGAACCATATCATATATAAGTTCAGAGTGCCTCAATAAATTATATCTGATAATAGTACTGCATTCAAGAGCACCAAGATTAAAAACTTTACCCGGAGACATAGCATAGATATGAGATATTCTACCATCAAATACTCAAGGGCAAATGGCTTAGCAAAAGCTTTAAATAAAACTCTCATCCAAATATTGAAGAAGACATTCAACAGAAAAAGGTGACAGTGGCATGAACAGTTAGTTGATACCTTGTGGGCCTACTACACCACATATAGAAATCAAATTCAGTCTACTCCTTTCTCCTTAGTGTAGTGGTCTGAAGCCGTTCTACCATTAGAAGTCCAACTCCCATTACTAAAGATAGCTACGAGTAGCAAGATCACAACAGAGTAAAATGCCATGTTACGGTTAGAAGAGCTCGAAGGTTTGGAGGAGAGACGCCTGTGGGCATGTCAAAACCTCGAGTTGTATAAAGCTAAAATGATTCAAGCTCACAACAAGTTGGTTTGTCCTAGGGCTTTTTATGTAGGAGAGCTTATTTTAGTTCTAAGGAGACTGATTATTGCTTATCATAATATGGGAGGCAAGTATGAAACCACTTAAGAAGGCCTACCAAGGAGGATCTTATTAGCTTATTAATCATAAAAAAGAGCGCCCAATGCTTCCAATCAATAGGCTCTACATAAAAAAATATTATAAAACATGTTTGAAAATAATTATCATCAATGAAAATTCCATTTTGAATTCAATCTCTTCCATGTTGAAAGTATTCTTATTTGTGAATATGCCACGGTGTGTTTAGGATAAGTGTAAGGAACTCGAGCGATGTCCTATCCTTCATTGACACAACATAAGTACAAACTATACATAAACATATAAAATAAACACATATCTTTTGTCTCAAGCTACTCTAACTCGAGATAATGCAACGCACACTCACTCAAGATTTATAGCTATGGGTGCCCCTACTAGTGTGTCACTCTAGTGGACTTCTTGCTTCGAAAGATGTAAGTCTGCTACGCTTTCCTTCCTTACTTGTCCACTGCAAACTGATGAGCACCTTATTAGTTTTGTAAACTTTACTACGTGTCTGATAAGCTACCTCATGTTGGCTTCATTAAAGAGGATGTGAGTCTATTACACTTCCTTCTAAGATTAACCTTCATGCACTGAATGGGTCAAGTATATTTGAGGTTTAGGATAAGTCTCGTAGTGGCTCCTTCCCTCTAAACTGCTTCAAGTATGGGTCCAATCCTTCCTCAAGGCTCCCCGCTTAGTAAGTCACTCTAAGTAAGATAGCATCTATCCGACATGATACTATCATCCTCATGATCATTTGGAAAGTTGTACACACGCTTTCTTTCCATTGATCATTGCACACACAACACCTTAGGTTGGTTCTCACTATGGATGGATACACATACACATGATGGATATTGGTTGGTTCTTGCACCTTAGGATACACCACTCATGGATGTAAGTCTATACGCTTTCTCCTTGAGTTGGCCACCGTACACCTATTAGCTTTTTTTTTAGAGCTCAAAATAATGCCCTTAGTAGCACCTCCCTTATGGGCACTATATTTAGATCACATCCTTCACGACCCCATTTAGACACTATCTGGGTTACTATTAGATTGGACAGTTTCCCTTTCCTAATAACCACCCTAGTGGTTGGAGAATCCATCCTGTGGATGTGAAGATTCTCCTTGGTCTAGTAAATCTGAGATAGGTCAAGGAAGATATAGCCCCTTCTCACTGTGGTCGCTCACACACCAACATGGTCCATGCAAATATATAAACAAAATATATACTCACTTGTGGATTAGGAGGACACCCCTAGTGGTACCTTTTCCCAAGAAGACACCCTATCTTTAAGGCAGTGCAAGAAAAACTCCCTATAAGAATCGCATGACTACTCTTGAGTTGATATAAGTCCCCAACAAAATTCACTCTATAGTCGCCCCTAAGTTAAGTTCTATTTATTGCAATAGGTCACCCTGTTGCTCTTTAGAAGATGTAAGTCATCATGCCTTCTTCCTAGCACAGCACAAAGGAAACCCTTAGGTTGGCTAGCTCTACCACACACAACCTAGACTATCCCTTTAGATTTGTGTAGATAAGACAAGTTGATATAGCCCCTGGGTCCATCACACACCGACATGGTCCATAAATTAAATCTATGAAATTTGATTGAGCTCACATCCCCAGCAGATATGCCCTTAGTTCAAAATCAAGCTAAACCAAACAAACCATATCAAATTACATGAAATTAAGATTAAATTAATCCTAACTACTTTTGAGTTGACATAAGTCCCCAGCAAACTCTAGCCCATATCTCTAGCAGATATGCCTCCACATCAATTAAAAAAACAAATTAAAGTCATTTCGATCTTAATCCCTAGTGGATTATAGAGTCTTATCCCCATCAGATCTTCTTTCCACAAATCATATAATCAACTCAAATTCAAACCTTATCTAATAGATTTTATTCTTTGTGCCCTCGAGACCCCACACATGTCATGTTCAATGCATGTGATCCCTGGATCTCCATGTCCTTGACATGGAATTCTCATCAAATCTTATTTCTTCTCTTATACACACCTTTAATATTTCAACCAAAGCCTAATAATGTATTCCTTCAAATTACATCATCTTAACATTGTAATCAACATTTATGATGTGATGCAAGCTCAAACTAACTATATAATATCATCATGCTAAACATATTATGTGTGAATTAACACACTATATTATATTATAATATATGATGTTATATTATAATTTGCTATAATATAATATATAGTCTAACATTACACATTAGAATCACTTAAAAGGAACAAATAACAAAAATTTCTCAAAATATGAATTATGTTCATTTTGGATGTAAAATTATTATTTTTCAACTAGAAGTGGTACAAAATAGCATATTTTTGTGTTGCTTCTTGGCATGTGCCATGAATTTGGCGAAATCATTCCATCTCAACCTTCAAATTAACATTTTTGTGAGTTTTGACACAATGTATTATAACAAATTAAAACATACTAAAATGTACAATAACATTTAGTAACACACCACCACATTCATATATATGTGAAGTTATATTGTTATGTACATTATATTTTAATATGCTTTCATATAATATATTATCTTACATTACACCTTAAAATGAATCACTTTAAGCAAAAAAATTTATAAAATTTGGTTGAAAAATGAACATTTATTTTGGATGCAAAATTCCATTATTTTGATTAAATGACACACCATAGCATACCCCAATGATGTTCCCTAAAGCTTACCTTAAATTTGGCCAAATCCCATCATCTCAGCCTATAAATCAATATTTTTATGAATTATACTAGTAAAAACTCTACTACATCATATTATAATAAATTAAAATATGCTAAACAACAAGTAGTAACACACAATAGTATGCTATAATGCATGATGCTACACTATGTTATGGCATCATATATTATAATACACTATAACATATTATATTATATTGCATATCACATCTCAAGAGATTTCTTAAGATAAAAAATAATTAAATTAGTCTAAATAATAAAAAACTATACATTTTAGTTGTATAACTTACATATTTTAAATTGAAAAAATATATTATCATGTCATGCTTTACCTATTATGAATTTGGCCAAATTACACCATTTTAAAGTATAAATCAACATCTTTATAAATAATGCTAGTGTTGGCTCAACTGCTGCATGATTGTAAAATACTAAAAGAATTTAAAATGCATAGAATAATATATTATAATATATGATGTTATACTATGCTACAACATATAATATTTATTTTGAACATAAAATCTTACTTTTTAGACTATAAGTGGCATTGCACACATTTGGTACTACAACTTAATTCCCACTTCCAATCTAACAAATTTCATCATCTGGTTTATTAAATCAATTTTTTTATGATTTATATTGATATAGAGTATAGGGCACAATACCATAATATACTAAAACATTTCAAAACATCTTATAACATCCAAAAACATAACACTAAATGCTCAAATATATGATGCTACATTATACTATAATATATGGTATTATAATATGATTTAGGGTTAGGGTTTAGGGTATTTAAATCTCCAATAATCAAGGGAAAATCTCTTGAAGACATTTTCTTTAGCTACCATAACTATGTTAAGATTAGGTCATTCTTTAGATCTACTCCTAATGACATCTTTATTCAAGGTTTATGGTTTAGGGTTTAAAGTTAGGGCTTAGGGTTAGTTTAGGATTTAGGGTTTAGGGGGGTCTAAGGTTTAGGATTAGTATAGGTTTTAGGGTTTGGGGTTTAGGGTTTAGGATTGTAGGTTTTACAGTTTAGAGTTTATAGTTTTTGGGTTTAGGGTTTAGGATTTTAGGGTTTAGGGTTTAGGGTTTAGAGTTTAGCTATTTTAGGATTTAGGGTTTAGGGTTTACAGTTTAGAGTTTAGGTTTTAGATTTAGGGTTTAAGTTTTTATTAAGGGTCTAGAGTTTAGGGTTTAAGGTTTAGGATTTAAGGTTTTTTTTAACAAAGAACAAATTCAGATTCAACATTTCTTCTTTTTGATTTCATCAACCAAGTAGCATCCTAAGTTTTTTAAGATATAAGCAATGACATAGATCAAAAAAGAGCACCCATAGAGCAAATCAAAAACCATACCTATGTATAACCGTCTCTACTATAAAGACACCATAAGTGAGATGATCGGCATTCTTCGCTTTCTTGCCATCATAACCACCCCACTTCTCAGTGGGATCCACCATCATATCCATGATCTCTCCCTCGCCACCACCATGGTCAGAACCTCCATCGCCCACCGCCTCCATAACCACCATCGCCTCGACTACCACCTCCAAATCTACCAGCACCTCCAGATCCCCCACCACCACTGCAATAATCGCTGCATTCGCCTTTGCCTCCACTGCTAGATCTAGACTGAGCCTAGTTGATGGTGATGTTCCTGTCATCAAGGTTTTGCCCATTCTTAAGGTTTAAGGTTTAGGGTTTTTTTTAATTAAGTAAACTGGCAGGTTTAGGTTTAATTAGTTTATTTAGTTTATTTTTTATTTATTTGGGATTATTTTACTTTTTATTTTTATTTAGTATGATTTATTTATTTTATGTTTATTTATTTTAGTTTAAGTGTTTTATTTTAGTTTATTTTTTAGGTTTAGGTTTATTTTTTAGTTGAATTTAATTTTTATTTTTTTTAGGTTTAGGTTTGATTTTTTATTTTTAGGTTTAGGTTTAGGTTTTTTTTTTTAGGTTTAGGTTTTAGGATTTTATTTTAGGTTTATTTTAGGGTTTTATTTTTTAGTTTAGGTTTATGTTTATTTTATTTTATTTAGTTTAAGTTTAGGTTTAGGTTTAGGTTTAGGTTTTATTTATTTTAGTTTAGTTTATTTTAGTTTAGGTTTAGGTTTATATTATTTTGTTCATTTTTTTATTTTAGGTTTAAGTTTTTTTTAGTTTAGGGTTAGCTTTTATTTTCTATTTATTTTATAGTTTTATTTTTTGGTTTATCTTTTAGGTTTAGGTTTTTATTTAGTTTTTATTTTATTCTATTTTAGGTTTATTATATTTTTATTTTATTTAGATTTTATATTTAGGTTTATCTTTATTTTTATTTTAGCTTAGGTTATTATTTATTTTATTTAGTTTTTTTTTATTTTTTATATATTTGGTTTTATTTTATTTCATTTTATTATTTAGATTTAGGTTTTTATTTTATTACATTTAGTTTAGTTTAGGTTTTGAGTAGAGAGTTGATATGAAGGCTCAGTGGCCTGGGGTTAGAGATTAGGGTTGGGAGGGTGTGGTTGAGTGTGGTAGGTTTAGGATTTAGGTTTAGCTTTAGTGAGTTTAGGGATGGTGGAGTGAGTAGGGTCAGCTTTGGGAGTGATAGTAGGATCGTTTAAGCTTTGGGTTGGGTGGGTTAGTCAAGTGGCCTGGGGGTTTAGAGTGGAGTGGGCTAGGTTTAGGTAGAGGTTTAGGGTCAGGAGTTTGGGTTTTATAACTCAGTGGTGGTAGTGATCAGGAGGAAGGAGGGTAGGGTTTTAGTTAGTGGAGTGTCAGCCAGGATTTAGATTTAGAGATCTAGGGTTTAGGGTTTTTTAAAAATTAAGTAAACCGGTAGGTTTAGGTTTATTTAGTTTATTTTAATTTAATTTTATTTAGGTTTATTTTTATTTTTTATTTGGTTTAGTTTATTTATTTTAGGTAGATTTATTTTAGTTTAGATTTTTTATTTTAGTTTATTTTTTAGGTTTAGGTTAAGGTTTATGCATATTTTTTTAGTTTAGTTTTATTTTTATTTTACTTTTTAGGTTTAGGTTTTTTTAAATATTTTTAGGTTTGGGTTTAAGTTTTTATTTTATTTCTTTAGGTTTTAGGTTTTTATTTTAGGTTTATTTTTGCATTTTATTTTTTAGTTTGGGTTTAGGTTTATTTTTTATTTTATTTTATTTTATTTTATTTAGTTTAGAGTTAGGTTTAGTTTATTTATGGTTTAGGTTTAGGTTTTATATATTTTAGTTTAGGTTTAGTTTTATTTTATTTTGCTTATTTTAGGTTTAGGTTTTTTTTAGTTTATGGTTTAGGTTTTATTTTTTATTTATTTTTTTTTTATTTTTTTGCTTTAGGTTTTATTTAGTTTTTATTTTAGTTTATTTTATTTTAGGTTTATTTTATTTTTTATTTTACATTTTTATATTTTTTATTTTATAGGTTTATATTTTATTTTAGTTTAGATTTTTTTATTTTATTTTAGTTTTTATTTTATTTTATTAGGTTTCAGTTTAAATTTTAGTTTAGGTTTTATTTTATTTGTTTTATTTTATTTAGGTTTAGGTTTTTATTATTTTAGGTTTTATAGTTTGTTTTAGGTTTTTTAGGTTTTTTTGATAGTTTAGGATTTAGGGTTTAGGATGATTTAGGTGGGTTTAGGGTATAGGGTTAAGATTTAGGGTCAGGGCCTGGGTGAGTAGGGGTTTAGGATTTAGGGAGTTTAGTTTAGACAGTTTAGGGAGTTTAGGTGGGTGTGGTAGGGTTTAGGGTTAGTTTTAGGGTTAGGGTTTAGGGTTTAGGGTTTAAGGTCCAGGATTTTACTTAGGGTTTATTTTATGGTTTTAAATTAAGCAAACCAGAAGTTTAGTTTATTTATTTTAGTTTATTTTATTTTTTTATTTATTTAGGTTTATTTTCTTTATTTTATTTTATTTTAGGTTTATTTATCTTAGTTTAGGTTTTTATTTTATTTTATATTTTTTTATGTTTATTTTAGCTTTATTATTTTTATTTTATTTTTAAGTTTAGGTTTTATTTTTTATTTTAGGTTTAGATTTAAGTTTTATTTTATTTTCTTAGGTTTAGGTTTTAGGTTTTTTATTTTAGGTTTATTTTAGGTTTTATTTTTAGTTTAGGTTTAGGTTTAGGTTTATTTTTTAGTTTATTTTTATTTTATTTAGTTTGGTTTAGGTTTGTTTATTTTAGGCTTATGTTTAATTTTAATTTATTTTAGTTTAGTTTATTCTAGTTTTTGTTTAGGTTTATTTTTTTTATTTTTTTTTTAGGTTTAGGTTTTTTTTGGTTTAGGGTTTAGGTTTTATTTTATTTATTTTAGGTTTAAGTATTTATTTAGTTTTTATTTTATTTTATGTTTAGTGTTTATTTTATTTAGGTTTTTTATTTTAGGTTTATTTTATTATTAATTTAGTTTAAGTTTTTTATTTATTTTGTTTTAGTTTAGTTTTTATTTTTTATTTTATTTTATTTTTTTATTTTATTTAGGTTTAGGTTTTTTATGTATTTAATTTTTAGGTTTTATTTAGTTTAGGTTTAAGTTTTTTAGTTTTTAGGGTTTAGGGTTTGGGGTTTAGAGTTTAGGGTTTAGGGTTAGTTGATGTTTGGGGGTTTTTTTTTTTTCTGGGGTGGGTGGGTGCAAATTAGAAACTTTATTGCCATAAACAAAAGGTACAAAGTCCTTAGAGGGGGAAAATCTCTAAGTTAATGCTTAAAGAGCTACATCAAGTCCTAAAGAGATAAGCCCCCTAACTAATACAATAGCTAAGGAAAGCAAGCAAAGGAAAAAAGAAATAGTAATCAACAAAATAAAGTCCATGAAAGCAGCAGCAAACTTCCGTTGTTCCTTTTGAAACTAGCACGATCCACCATCAATAGTCTCCCAACCTATAAAAGAGATCTACAACATGCATTTAAAGGGATAAGTACAGATAATCAAGGAAATTAATCAAGCATAAAGAGTAAGAGCAGATAAAAGGAATAAGATAAAGAAAAGGCTCAAGGATTACAATCATCTCAAGGAGCAACACTATATAAAACATCCACTTGGTGAAGGGTTACAATTACATAGCTAGCCTAAAGAAGAAAGAGTGGGAAACGTCATGGCCATCATTGCCAGCATACCTCTTGTAGCAACTTATCCAAGGATGATCATCAAATGGACTCGCATAAAACACCAAACCACAAATATAACCCCCAAACACCCAGCACTCAGAGTTATTAAGCTCAATATAACAGATAAGAAGGTAAACCATCAGGATATCACTAGACTAGAGGGAACACCACCAAAAGTGACCACTAAGAATGGCTAACAAAATCACTAGGAGCAAACATCATAATATGAGAAAAAGCACTAAACAAAGACAAAACAAAGGCAAAAAGAAATACATAGGTGGTAGGATCCTCCATCAAAAGGACATGTAATGAGCCAAGAGCAATAATACTCAGTTTAAAAGCATGTCTAACAGTAAGAGGGTTAGGTAGCAAGGCTACCATCCAAATAGGAAAGGGGGGAGGTTCAACCATAATCTAGAATGCAGAATCTCAACAAGAGGAAACCAGAAGAAAACAATGATAGGAAGATAAGAATCCAGTTCCCAGCATAGTCTTCAAAGGAGGAGAAAAATTAAACTAAAATAAATACTCCTTTAACCAACCCAGCTAGCCAAAACAACTGGTCTAAGCAGCCAGCAAAGAAGACCTCGATGCACACAACCTTAACAAAATGATCCAAGTCATCAAACCTAGAACCATCAGTATAAACTCTGACATTAGTCATCCAATCACAAACATCAAAAATACCTCAGGGGATAGAAACAGGTAGCAGCCACAAATCCCAATCCAAGGAAAGAAAAATCCAATCCAAAAAGATAGAGATAGTAGCCAATGATAGAAAAATAAAAAGCCCATCAGGACCAAATACAAGATAACAAACATAAACAATAGAAAAATAGTTACCCAACACAACCACCATCACCCAAGGCCAAAAAGCTGCCCACTAATAGTCTTCATCCTGCCAATTCAGAATAAAAACTAAAACCAATACCTCAGTAATACAGGAGGATGACCTACCCATAACCAGAAGCTATAACAATCTAGTTACATCCATCCTCAATATCATCCAAAATAGGAACAAGTTAAGGGTAAAGAGGTGCTAAAATTAGTTCCTACAATAAAGAAACAACCCTGGGCACCTACCACCTTAGCTAGGGACTAATAGATAAACATGGCTGCCAAAACCACAATCTGATGAACAAACCCCAACCAAAAATCCCACACCCCAAACAACACAGCTAAAACCTAAAAGACAGGAGCAGATGAGAAGAGTGCAACTCATGAGATAATGGACAACCAAAAGCACCTTGAATAACCACCCTAATCAACAAATAAATAGGTGATGGGTCATCTAGCCATAGAGCAACCACTCTACAAAAACTCAAAAAAATAACCACTAGAAAAGAGAACCAGAGCCAAAGGTAGGTAACAAATCCAGAGTGAGCAACACCCATGAAAAGAAAAAACCCACAGCCAAACATCACCAACAACCAGCCAACCAAAAAGTCCAAACCAAATAAACTAAGCTGCAGAGATATCTAACCAATAAATTACCAAAACTAAAAAAAACCCACACAAGAGAACAAAAAAACCATGAAGACTACCCTGCCCATCAACAAAATAACCTGAAACCACCAAAATAAGGGGAAAACAGGAAGAGAGAACCACACCAACCAGAAGACAAGTAAAACCTAATAGCCTCCACCTGTTGAAAACATATCTACCAAGATGGAAGAGAAAATAGACCAGAAACCAAAAACTACAACAAGAAACTAAAGGAAGGAAAAACAACCCCAACCAATCCAACAAATAGGAAGAGCTCATACAGAAAAATAAAAAAAGGTTTAGGTGAAGAGATAACTCAAGACCAAACTAGCAGAGAAAATAACCAATTCCAAGAAAAAATATCACCATAGAGAAAGCCAAAGCCACAAAGGAGAAAGAAAAAGCTAAAAGCTTCTAAGGCAAGGCAATCTAGTTTTATCTTGATTAACAAGATCCCTTAAGAGGAAAGGAAGATCTTCCTTAGAAAAAATTTGCAAACATGAAATCTTGGCCCCCAAATTGGTAAGAAAATTAGCACAAGAATTGCCTTCCCTATAAATATGAAAAATTTTAAAATTAGGTTAGCAAAAAGACTCCTAGTATGATTAAGCAAATAAAACACTTCAGCAATACCATTGGAATTAAACTTAAGTAACTCTAAAAGAAGGAGAGCATCAACTTCAAACCAAATATTATGAATACCTTGTTGTAAAAAAATGAAAATGCCATGACTAATACTTTTAAGTTTAGCAAATAAAATAGAACAAGGCTTTAAAGGGGCAGTAAAAGTAGAAATAACCTTGCCACCGTGATCTCTCAAAATCCCACCACAACCACAATAACCATTATAGATCAAGCCATTACTATTAACCTTAATGTAATGATAATTAGGTTTAATCTAATAGATAGTTTTTTTGGGTGGGAGAGGCATTACAAGGAGGATGGTTAATCCCAAATTTCAAGGCCACAGACTTGTACCTTTTAAAATTAGAGTGAGTAAGAAGATTGGCTTTAAAAAGAGATAAAATTTTATATTTGGATCTAACAATGATACGATTATAATTTATAAAAATATTATGATGCTTTGCATCATTTCCATCCATTCAAATATACCAAAGAATAGTAATAGCTAAGGCAATTTTAACATGACCCTTAGAGTATGAGAAAACATGCGAGGAGTTGCATAATAAAAAATAAACCATTAAAATGGAAGGCATTAAAAATATTATCATACCTGTTCCACAATCTAGCAACAATAGGGACATTCACAAAAACATGATCCACACTTTCAATGTGATAGAAATAGGGACATTTAGAGGGGAGGTGGAATCCTTTTTTTAAAGGAGTAGCATCCATAGGGATATAATGCTTAAGAATGTGCCAAATTAAGATCGAGAAAAAAAAATAAGGATACTATTATTCTAGATTTTAGTAAAAACCAAGGACTCTTGATATTTAAATCTGATAATATGCCACACATTCTTAAAAATAAAATCTCTAGAAGAAGAAATTTTGAAAAGAATTTGGTCGAGTTCATTAGGGTGAGGGAAAATTTTAAGGATTTTGTCAATGATCACATTAAGGACAAGGTTATTCAATTGAGCTACATCCTAATTATTATTAATTAGTAACTGATGAATCTTAATCACCACAGTGGAATGAGTATTGAGAAGGGAATCAATAGAGGCCTGACCAAGCCAGTTGTCTTGCCAAAAAAATAAGTAACTAGAATTGATACCCCAGGAAATTAAATTCTCAACACTCCTATTAAAATTACAAAGTCTTCTCATGATAGGAGAATCCCCAAATTTGAATGCACTAATGAGGGAGTTTTTGCCCCGACAATATTTAGCATGCATAAACTTTGACCAGTAGCTACCTTTATTTCTAAAGTTCCACCACATTTTATAAGAAAAAATAATTAATAGAATCCTCTAAGGTTTTGTAACCTAAGCCACCTTTATTATTAGTACCACAATAGTTATGCAAACTAGCCCAATGTAATCTTTTGGTAGATGTATTAGATCCCCAAAAAACTTTATTAAAAAGTCTATTAATCCTTTTAATAATAGAATGGGTAGGGACAATAGTAGATAAGATATACATAGGCAGAGAGCAAAGGGTACTTTTGATCAGAATAAGTTTAGCACCAAAGGTGAGTAAATGAAATTCCTTAAAGGAGATTTTCTTATTTATTTTTTGAATAACTTCATTGAATTAAGAAGAACTTTTCATGCCTCTATATAAGGGAGTCCCTAGATACTTGATAGGGAGATTTTGATTAGAGAAACCCATAATATTCATAATAACATTGATCTTAGATAAGGAGATAGAAGAGCTAGTAATAAAATAACTTTTATCAGGATTGATATTCAAGCCACTCTCCTTACCAAACTGATTTAAGAGCTTACATAATTTTTTAATGTAATGAGTGGAGGAAAAATATAATGAAATCATCAGCAAAACTAAGGTAAGAAATGGGAAACTCACCAATAGTTCTGTAGAACATGTGAGGCATTCTACAAAATATATGCTCAAGACATCTAAAAAGATATTCCACAACAATGGTGAAAGAGCTGGAGAAAGAGGGTCACCTTGCCTTAAGCCATGAGAAGAGGAGAAAAAACCATGCACTTCACCATTAAAAAGCATAGAAAACTAAGAATTCTTAATACCATTCTTAATTAATGTAATAAATTGATTAGAGAACCCAAATAAATCCATAATTTTATATAGGAAAACCCAGATATTGTAGGCTTTGAACATGTTAAGCTTAAAAAGCAGGTTACAACCTTGAACTTTGACATTCAAATCATTGATCATCTCTTGGGCTAAAAGAATATTATCAGAAATGGATCTCCCTTTAACAAAATTTATTTGATTGGGGAGATAATGAGAACTCAATCGTTAGTCAAAATCTTATAGATAAGTTTATTAAAAAAAAGAGCAAAGGCTAATCAGCCTAAAATCACTCCAAACTTCAGGATTGTCTTTTTTAGGAATTAAAATAATGGAGGTGCTAGCAAAATATTTTGGAAGGATACTACCCTTAAAAAAATCAAGAACTACTTTAATTAGGTCCTCTTTAATGAAAATCCAATATTTTTGGAAAAAAAAGGTAGTATAACCATCAGGCCCAGCAATAGAGTCTTTATTCATATTGTGCAATATATCAACAATTTCATTCTCAAAAGGCAAGGAAGAAAGCATATTGTTCTCCTCATTAAAATAAGATTAGGAATAACTTCAACAGATAGCACGAACTTGCTTCCCTAGTATGAAATCAAACTCAAATCCTAATCCCCAGCAGATAGCCCGAACCTGCTTCCCTAGTAGAAGGTTCATATACACGATCCCCAGTGAACTCTAGCTCATATCTCTAGTAGATATGCCTACACATCAATTAAAATAAAACAAATTAAAGTTGATTCGATCTTAATCCTTGGTGGATTATAGATTATTATCCCCAACAGTTCTTCTTTCCCCAAATCATATAATCAAATCAAATTCAAACCATATCCCCAATAGATTATCTACTTCTATGCCCTCGATATAGACCCCTCACATGTCATGTACAATACATGTGTGATCCCCTAGGGGAGCTCCCTCCATGTCCTTGACATGGAATTCTCATCAAATCTTATTTCTTTTTTTATGCACACCTTTAATACTTCAACCAAAAGTCTAACAATTTATTCCTTCAAATTACATCATCTTAACATTGTAATCAACATTTTATGATTTGTGACGGTGCAAGCTCAAACTAATTATATAATATCATGCTAAACATATTATAGTGTGAATAAGCACACTACATTATATTATAATATATGATGTTATATTATAATTTTCTATAATATAATATATTATCTAACACTTAAAAGGAACAAATAACAAAATTTTCTCAATATATGAATAATGTTCATTTTGGATGTAAAATTATTATTTTTCTATTAGAAATGGTACAAAATAGCATAATTTTGGTGGGGCTTCTTGGTGTGTGCCGTGAATTTGGCCAAATTCTTCCATCTCAACCTTCAAAATAACATTTTGTGAGTTTTGACCCAATGTATTATAACAAAAGTAAAATATACTAAAATGTACAATAACATTTAGTAACACACCATATTCATATATATATGAAGTTATATTGTTATTTATATTATATTTTAATATGCTTTCATATAGTATATTATCTTACATTACACCTTAAAATGAATCACTTTAAGCAAAAAATTTATATAATTTGATTGAAAAAGGAACATTTATTTTAGATGCAAAATTCCATTCTTTTGATTAAATGACACACCATAGCACACCCCCAATGATGTTCCCTAAATCTTACCTTAAATTTGGCCAAATCCCATCCATCTCTCGACCTATAAATCAATATTTTTATGAATTATTCAAGACAAACTGCATCGCATCATACTATAACAAACTAAAATATGTTAAACAACAAGTATTAATAATACACAATAGTATAATGCATGATGGCACTTTATTATGGCATCCTATCTTAATACACAAAATGTATTATATTATATTATATTGCATATCACATCACAAAGGATTGCTTAAGATAAAAAATCAAAATTAGTCTAACAAAAAAACTATATATTTTAGTTGTATCACTTACATATTTTAAATTGAAATAACATATTATGATGCCATGCTCTACCTACTATTCCACCATTTTAAAGTCCAAATCAATAATTTTATAAATAATGCTAGTGTAGGCACCACTACATTATTATAAAATACTAAATGAATTTAAAATACGTAGAATAATTTATTATGATATATGCTGCTATTTTATGCTACAACATATAATATTTATTTTATAACATAAAATCTTAATTTTAGTATAAAGCACACACCTTGGTACTACAACCTAATTCCCACTTCAAATTTAATAAATTTCATCATTTGATTTATTAAATCAGTATTATGATTTATATTTATAGTATAGACAATACCATAATATACTAAAATATTTCAAAACATTTTATAACATCCAAAACACATCACTATATGCTCAAATATATGATGCTACATTATACTATAATATATGGTAATATAATATGATTTAGGTTAGTTTAGTATTCAAATCACTAACAAGGAAAGTCTTTGAAGAGCTTTAGCCAACTTAACTATGTTAGATTGGGTCATTCTTTAGATCTACAATGAAATCTTTATTCAAAGTTTAGGGTTTGGTTTAATGTTTAGAGTTTAACATTAAGGTTTATTTGGGGTTTTAGGATTTAGGTTTAGGGTTTTATAGGTTTTAGGTTTTTTTTTTAGGTTTAGGTTTAGGTTTTAGGTTTAAGGTTTAAGGTTTGGTGGGTCAGGTAGTTATGGACATGGTTTAGGGTTTGGGTTTAGTTTAGGTTATTTGGGTTGTGGTTTAGGGTTTTATAGGGTTAGGAGTGATTTAGTGATTATGGTTAGTTTTTGTATTTAGTTGAGATATTTAGGTTTAGGTTTTGGGTTTAGGTTTTAAGTTTTAGTTTAGGGTTTAGGATTTAAGGTCTTTTTTAATAGAGAATAAATTCATATTCAACATTTATTCTTTCTTATTTCTTCAACCAAGTAGCACACCAAGCTTTTTAAGACACAAGTGATAACATAGATAAAAAAATGAGAACCCATAGAGCAAATCAAAAACCCTAGATAAGTAGAACCATCTCTACTATAAAGACACAGTTCCATAAGTTGTAGATCGGATCTATCGTTCTTCAATTTCTCCAGTTCCTATCAAAACAACCCTAGCCTCTTGAGTAGCAGGATCTGCCATCATATCGCCGATCTCTCCCTCCACCACCACCACAATTGTAACCTCCATCACTCCTCCCGCCTCCATAACCACCACTACTCTGACCACCACCCACTATCCACTCACTGCATCCCCCCACCACCACTATAATCTTTGCTTTGCCTCCATCACTAGATCTAAACCGAGCCTAGTTGGTGATGTTCTTTTCAAGGTTCTTCCCATTCTGGGTTTAGTTTAGTTAAGATTTTTTAGTTTAGGGTTTAGGGTTAATTTAGGGTTCAAGGTTTGGGATTTAGGGTTTAGGGTTATAGGTTTTAGGGTTTAGGGTTTAGGGTTTAGCATTTAGGGTTTTAGGACTTTTAGGGTTTTAGGTTTGTGTTTTAGTGGTTTAAGATTTATGTGTTTTGGGATTTAGGGTTGGTTTAGGGTTTAGTGTTTAGGGTTTTATTTTAGGTTTATAGGTTGTGGTTTTGTGGTTTTTTTGGGTTGGGAGTTTAGATTTAGGATTTAGGATTTTAATTAAGTGTCAAGATGTTTAGGTTCATTTAATTTATTTTATGTTTATTTGAATTTATTTTACTTTTATTTTTATTTAGGTATTTTTTTTTTTTTTAGTTTAGTTTATTAATTTTAGGATTATTTATTTTATTTTAAGTTTTATTTTAGTTATTTTTATGTTAGGTTTTTTTTTAGTTGAGTTTATTATTTTATTTTTATTTTATTAGGTTTTGTTTAGGCTATTATTTTTTTTAGGTATAGGTTTTAGGTTTTTTATTTTAGTATAGGGTTTTTAATTTAGGTTTTGGTTTATTTTAGTTTATTTTATTTTATTTAGTTTAGGTTTAGGTTTATGTAGGTTTATTTATTTTATTTAGGTTTAAGATTTTTTTTTAGTTTAGGGGTTTATTTTTTTTATTTTAGGTTTATTTTTTTTTTATTTTTTTATTTTATTTTATTTTAGGTTTATTTTATTTTATTTTAAGTTTAGTTTTATTTTATTTTATATTTTTTATTTTAGTTTAGGTTTTATTTCTTTTTTTTAGTTTAATTTTATTTTTTTATTTTATTTTTTTTAGTTTAGGTTTATGTTTTTATTTATTTTTTATTTTTTATTTTTTATTTTATTTTGGTTTAGGTTTTATTTATTTATTTTATTTTTAGGTTTTGATTTTTTAGGTTTAAGTTTTTAGCTTTCTAGGATTTAGGGTTTATGATTTGGTAGTTTATTTAGGTTTTAGGTTTGTAGTTTAGGTTTTTTAGGTTTTAGGTTTGTTTTTTGGGTTTTGGGCTTTGGGTTTGGTTTTGTTTTAGGATTTTTTTTTGGTTTTTAGGTTCAAGTTTTAATTTAGGGTTTAGGGTTTTGGTTTTAACATAGAATAAATTCATATTCAACATTTCTTAGATTTCATCAACCAACTATCACACGAAGTTTACTAAGACACAAATGATGACATAGATAAAAAATGAGCACGCATAGAGTAAATCGAAAACCCTAGTTAACTAGAATTATCTTTATTGTAAAGACATAGTTCCATAGATATATCAGTTTCTTCGCTTAGTTAATAAAACCACCGACTCGAGCGGGATCCACCATCATCCTCGATCTCTCCTCCGCCACCACCATGGATATAACCCTGCCTATTGCTCCATATAACCACCCACTCACCACCATCTTGATATCCTCCAGCACCTCCAGATCCCCTAACACCACTACAATAACCGCCGCCTCCACCTTTGACTCCACCTCCATATCTTGAGCTTGGTGATGATTGTTCTCAGGTTTTTTCCCATTTTAGGTTTAAGTTTATTAGGTTTTAGTAAGCTTATGTTTTAATTTATTTAGTTACTAGGTTTAGGTTTGGATTTAGGGTTAGAGTTTAGGTTTTAGTTTAGGGTTTGTTGGGTTTTATATACTTTTTTTTATGGTTTTGTTGGGATTTAGGGTTTGTTTAGGTTTTAGTTTATTTTATTTGGGTTTAGAGTCTGAGGTTTAGGTTTAATGTAGCTTTATGGTTTAGTTTGAGGGTTTAGGGTAGGTAGAAGAATTTTTAGTAGCTCATTTAGGAGATTTAGTTTGTAGTAGTAGTTGGGTTTTAGGGTTTAGGGTTTAAAGTTTAGGTTTGGTTTATGAGAATTTAAGGGTTTAAGATTTAGGGTTTAAGTAGGGTAGGGTTGAAGTAGTTTTAGTTTAGGGTCTTTTTAAATTAAAAGTGGGGTTTATTAGATTTTTATTTTGGTTTAGGTTTTTTTAGTGGGTTTAGGTTTGAATTTAAGGTTTATTTTTTAGGTTTAGGTTTTTATTTTATTTTATTTTATTTTTATTTATTTTTTTTCTTATATTAATTTTAGCTTTAGGTTTATGTTTCAGTTTAGGGTTTTATATTATTTTATGTTTTTATTTTTTTCAGGTTTAGGTTTTTTTTACATAGTTTAGGTTTAGGTTTTTTAGGTTTTTAGGGTTTTGGGAAACCCCATATAGGGGGAATTTTATTGCCACAAAAAGTGGGTTACAAGGTCCTCAGGGATAAACAAAACTACTACTCAAAGAGCTACAATCAGCCTAGAGAGTAAATCCCCTATCTAAGTACAACCAAAAGCAAAATAAAAGAGAAAAAGAAAGCAAAAGATACAAAACGATTAACATATATAAGCCAATGGATAGATCCGGGCCAAAGCTCTTTAGTATGAGAGAATGCATTAGGGGAGCAAACTTGCAAGAGAAAAGAGAAATGCATCAAAAAATATAGAAAGATAGAAATTAAACAGTTAAAGCAATAAGACAGTGAAAATTAAAGCGATAAACCGAGAAAAATTATGAGAAGTGTGTGAGAGAAGGCTCAAACACACCAAATTGTGTAAATATGAGCATCCAAACTTTGGGGTTACACAGAGCTACTACTAAACCAAAAAGGAGTGAAATCATCATAGCCATCATAGCCTACAAACTTGAGGGAAGATAGCAACCATTTGTTGAAAGTCTTATGAGCCTTAGTACCTACAAACCTAAACAAAGCAATATACACTATAGAAAAGAAGATAGCAAAGAGTAGAATGGGAAAGGGAATCCCATGCAGGATAAATATCATCAATATAGTCACCATAGCATGAGAATCCCTACACATATGAAAATGAACCATCTTTGCCGTGACCACCTTTTAATACCATAGCCAAGAGTATAATTAGGCCGCATGAAAACCCACCACAAGAAAATAGAAAAGGCAAAAGGAGGATAGAAACAATATACAACCAAAAAGCATGTAATCACAAGCAAATCAATTAGCATGTAAATAACACCATCCCAATCATATGGGACATATATGAAATGCGTGAGTACAACTCGAATATGTCCTGAAAAGGAACCCATTCAGAATAAGCAATGCAGATGTTAACAACCCCCTTGTTAATAATCATTGCATAAGTTAAAGAACAGCAAATGTAAAGAGAGATAGCATAACACAAACCCAAAATACAACAGAAATGAAGTCTAACAACCAAGAATGAAAGAAATTAGGTGGGCCAAGGTAATAAGTGCACCCCACCGCAACACCAAATAAAGACAATTAGAGAGACAACCCAAGAGTTTTGGGCATAAAACCCAAAAAAAGGTTCACCAACAACCAAGGAAGCATAATAGCTAGCCATAAAAACCACCAATTAAGACAAAGGTATAAGTTAAACCAAGTAGGTAATAGCATAATCACAGTGATCTACACAAGTGTAACTGAACCTAGATTGAAAAAATAGCAGCAGATTAAATAGACCACAAACATCAGGTGATAAGCTACAACCCGATCATAAATAGCAAAAATAATCAGAAAAATAACCCTATACCACATAAGACCAAAATCCAATAGCTAAGAAAATAGCAAAACAATTATTGCACCCACCATAAGATAATATAAAGAGACTAGGGTTCAAATAAGAGGCATCATTGAAATCCTTCAAGACAAGAAAAAGCAGTAAGCCAACATCATCGTAGACCTGAAAGAATACAAAAGTATTTCCAATCCTACAAAGAGACAAGATAATAATAAGGGTATTGCAATTTCCATACTTGGGAGGTGAGGTTAGCAAGAACAATCAAAAATAACCCAAGCATCCTGGACACATAAGACCAAAATCCAAACCAACAATTAAAACAGCAAAACAATTATTGCACCCACCATAAGATAATCCAGTAAAAAATAATGGTACAACATAGACTCAAAAGGGGTTCGAAGGAGAGCCATCATTGAATTCCTTCAAGACAAAGAAAAGCAAACCAACAGCTAAGCCAACATCATCAATAAAAATAAGTTGGAAGGAAATCAAGAAGTAATTCCGATCCTGCAAAGAAACAGAATAACAAGTAGTATTCTCTACAGTTGTGGAGGTGAGGTTAGAGCATAAGAGGGGCCACATCCCTATTAAAGAGAGAAAAGATAGATAAATTAGGGTCCATGAAGCTATACAAAAATATATAACAATTAAACAATGAGACAAAGAAAGTCATGAGCCCGACATTTCCAAAAAAAAGGAAAAGAGACAAAACAAACCTTAATCATAAAATGGAAAATAGATACAGTAAGACCTATAAACAAAATATTGATGGCAAGAAGTCTATCCCTATTGATCAGAAAGTAAAGCAAAAAGTAAAACATCTCCCTCCAGTAGATCCAGCTAATAAGTGAAAATATCTCCATCCAAATAGTTAGAAAATAGGGAACACCTTACCATTAACAAGTGGAAACAACAAGAGAAGACCCCAAATAAGGTTTAATTAATCCAAAGAGATGCCACAGAGATCACAAAATAACCAAAGAGGTATCGTGAAGATGCATCAAGAAACTCAGAAACAACAACAATACTAAAAGTTGGTCATGCGCTAAACAGGTAATACAATAGGACAAAACAATAAGATGAATTAATTTCTGAGGTAAGGGAGTCCAGTATTGTCAAAATTAACCAAACCACACAAATTTTTAGGAAGTGTAAGTTGATCAAAGAATTTTATGCCATATAATCTAGCACCTAGATTAACAAAACATGCATTACCTTCACGCCATACATGACTGATTTCAAAATATAGTTGAGAAAGGAGAGCTCTAGTCTTAAGAAGGTAGTACATTCTATATTGCCCACTTTGGTGGAAGTCAAAAGATCAATCAAGGGGCATCCACCTCAATCCAAATATTGAGCCAACCTTTTTGAAGGCAAATCTCAATAGCTTTGTAAACTTCCATTAGCTCAGCAAAAAGAATAGAACAAGTATTAAGGGGGTAAGCAAAAGCACATAGGACTTTACCATTAAGGTTTCTGAAAATGCCACCACAGCTAGAAGCATTTTGAGAAATAGCCATCGTGTTAATTTTAATTAGCATGAGATTTTATCCAATAAATAATCTTGTCATTGTCATGGGTTGATCCGCAAGTTAAAGCCTAGTTTATTGGCCACAAATTTGCATCATTTGAATTGATTGTAGTTAATTAAATTGGCATTAAACAAGGCACGAATTTGATTTTTAATTCTAGCAATTATCCTCATATGGTTCATAGAATCTCATGATTTTGCATCATTTCTATCCATCCATATGAACCAAATAAGAGTGATAGCTTATCACTTTAATGTGGCCTTTAATAGTGTTTTCAAAATAAACATCAAGAAGTTGGTATAGAGTTAAGGAGCCATTGAATTTGACAATATTAAAGAGTTCATCATACCAAATCCAAAGTTTGGAAGCAATGGCTCTAATAAATACATGATTCACATTCTCAATGTGAAAGCAGAAGCATTTTGAAGGTAAGTAAAACCTTTACCCCACATCAAGGAGTCAACAGGATGAAGTTTTCAAAATATGCCAAGTTAGAATAAGAAATAGGAATAGTGTTATTCCAAAGTTTAAAAACACATTGGAGAAATCATGAGCTTCTTAATATGAATCCACATTTTAAGGTTGAAATCACCATTTTGGGAAAGCTTAAAAGGATCCGATCATGATTGCTAGGAATGATAGGAATAATAGTAAGTTTATCTAAAAAGAGAGAAAGGAATATACAAGAAGTTTTACTACCACTTATTATTTTGCCATAAAGAGTTCACTTTAATAGCGGTGGGTAGGTAGAAAGTAAATCATCAATGGACCCACCTCCGGTCAGTTATCTTGCCAAAAGAAAGAGGTTCAGAGTTAATCCCCAGATTAATGATTCCGCCTCCCATTTGATGGAACAAAGTCTTTTCCAAATAGGAGAGTCTCCCACTTTATAAGGGCAAATGAGAGGGTGCTTACTCTGGCAGTATTTGGCGGTCATGAATTTAGCCAAAAGATTGTTGCTCTAAAATTCCACCAAAGTTTATAGGAAAAGCGGTGATAGCTTCCCGATTGGCTACAACCAAGCCATCTTGAGTGTACGACTTTTATACCAAGAGGTCCAATGCATTCTTTTAATAGAATTGTTAGAACCCCAGAAGAATTTATTAAGGAGGTGCTCAATTCTATTAATGGTAGAATTGGTCTGCACAATGATTTGAATGAGATATAAAGGCATGGAGTTAAGGGTACTCTTAATCAAAGTGAGCCTACCACCAAATGAGAGTAAATGAAATTCCCAAATAGAATTTTATGAGAGATATTTTGGATTAACTCAACAAAGAGATGTGATCTTTTATGACCTTTAAAAAGTGGAGCACCAAGATATTTAATAGGAAGTTGTTGCTAAAAATTAGTAATTCTCAAGATTTGGTTGGTTGATCCTATTACTAGAGATTTTAGAGGAAGGAATGAACAACTTTTACCATTCATTAAGAAAGACACCACTTTCATTACCAAATTTATTTAAAAGATTCTTAATAGTTTTAATGTGATGAATAGAGGCATTGTAAAGATTATGAAGTCATCGAAAACTAAGATGAGAGACAGAAGACCACCTTGAGTTCTAAAATACTGGGATCATTGTTGAAAAGATCATTAAGATTCCTCGAAAGATATTCAACATCAATAATAAAAGAGGGAGATAAGGGATCTCCTTGTCTAATCCATGCATAGAAGGGAAAAAACCTAGGGACTCACCATTCATGATATGAGAGAACCAAATATTGGTAATATAATTTTAATGAGATGGATAAAATAATAAAAAACCAAAAAATGTAGAATTTGGAAGAGAAAATTCCAAGAGAGGTTGTCAAAAGCTTTAGAGATGTCCAATTTGAAAAGGATGTTACCACCTCGTAAGCATCAAGGTCATGAATCGCTCTTGGGCTAGAAGAATGTTGTCGATATAGCTCTACCTTTAAATTTGGTTGGGGAAATAATTTTAGGGAAGGACTAATTCTACAATTCAATTTAGCAATGAGTTTATGAAAGAAGGTGCAAAGGTGATAGTAATCCCCAAGATTTAGATTATTAATTTTGGGAATGAGAATAATGGAAGTGCTAGAAAATATCTAGGTAAAGGATTGCCATCAAAGAAATCAATATGACATCGATAAGGTCGGACTTAATAATAGGCCATGCTAAAATTGAAATGTAGCCTTGAGGGCAAGCAGAATGTGTTCATGCTATTAAGAATACCAATCTCTTCCATAGGACATATTAAGCAAGTGGTTGTCATCATTAGTAATTGTTGAGGAATCAGTGAGAGTTGGAGAGCTTCTAAGAAGGGTTGTTGTTTAATAAGTTTTAAAATGATGTATGAGAATCTTTAATATCATTATTGATCGGTATTATCATTTTAATTTTTTTAATAGAGTTTAAGGCTTTCTTTTTTTTGAAAAGAGCATGGAAGTACCTGGTATTTCTATCACCATCAGCAATATGTTTGCTAGTAGCCTTTTGCCACCAGTAGGTTTCCTCCATATTTTGATAGTTAACCAAGTTATCTTTAGCTTCATTCAACTCCTCAAGTTTAGTAGAATTAGTCAAAATGATATCTTCAAGAGAACAAACTAATTGTTTTATATTTTTGATATTGGCAAAAAGATTTTTAAAATGATGCTTGTTCCATCAATTTAGGTTTTGTTTAAGTCTTTTAAGCTTAAGCGGTGATCATGCCCAACTAAATTATCCGGATGAAGAGGAGCCATCCATTAATGGATACAACATTTATGAAATCAATGTGTTGGATCCACATATTTTGGAATCTCGAAAGAGGTTGGGGAGGATAATCTATTAGAGGGATTTTGACAGAAATCAAAAGAGCATGATGGACAAAGTTACGCCAAATGTTCAATGTAAGGGGCCATTGATTGATCCAAAGAGAATTAAAAAGAGTCCTATCAAGTTGCGAGTCTAGAGTTATGCCATGTATAATCGAACAGAATATCAATATCAATCAGTTGCAATCAAGAATCATATTAGAAAAGTCTTCCATGGAATGAATGTTAGGAGAGCAACCTCCTTTCTTTTTTAGAGGAAGAGAATAGTGTTAAAATCACCCCAACCAACTAGGGTTTGTTGACCAGGAGGCAAAGGTTCTTAAGTTATCCCAAAGGATGTTCTACCATCATTACAAGAAGCATAAATAAAGGAACCTAGAACAAATTCACCCAATGAGATGTGGACATTAACCAATTGTTGAAGATCATCATGGATAAAGATGTTGACTAAATTATTCCAAAAACACCAAATTTTATTGCTAATATTATAAAAGAAATTTTGAAAGCCAAGCGTTCTAGGAACATGGTTGATCTTAGAAGAGTGTATGAATGGTTCAATAACAACAAGTAAGGCTATGTTATGAATATAAAGACTTCTAATCTGATTGACAATGAGAGTCCCAATACCCAAACATTCCAAATTAGTAAGTTGATCATAATAAAATAAGAAAAGAAAGGAAAAGAGATAACTAAAGAAATAAAGTAAGAACAAAGGAAAAGAAATAGTTATTTATGGGAAGTTAGAGAAGATCTAGTAGTTCTAGGAGCTATTAGTGAACATTCTAGCTTTAAGTGATTTTTTTAAAATAGTTTGAAAAGGTCTATCATTGTCCAAAGAATCACCATCCAGAGAGGCGATTTATGATATTGAATAGGACTATTAGTCAAAGAATTTCTAATGGTAATTTCCCCTTCTTCAATGTCATAATTAAGCTGAGAAAGTGGGTTAACATGCATATCACTCTGAAGAGTAGAAGAAGGAGAGGTTGTGAAGTCATTAATAGCACAGATTTCATGTTAAGTTTCAGAATTAATTTTAAAATTTTGTTCCATCATCAAAGGATCAGCAGTTTTGAAATTTTGTTCCTTCATCAAAGGATCAACTCCAGAATTTGTTTTCAGATTTTGATCTAACCTAAATTTCCATTCAATCACCACTAAGGTTCATATGAGTCTCAGGTTCACTAGCCAAAGGAGTGGGTTAGGCTGAAACAAGGTATTATCTTGAGGAGCAAATTATTACAATTAGAAGAAGATAATCAAGCTATCATTTGCCTCCTCAAGAACCTCATTAGCAGTGTCTTTAACTTGCTCATATTGCTCTCCAATAGACAAATTAGTGGATAGAAAAGGAGAAGGGGTAGGGGAGGATTCCCATTTTGAGTGACTTTAGGCACATAAGAAAATTTACTGATTTTTTCATTTGATAGAGTAGGATTAGGATCGACAATTTTTCTTTTAAGTTGAGGATGCAACACAAAACATTCAGAATGATCATGGCCATGAATCTTACAATGTGTGCAAAAAATAGGAAAATTCTCAAATTCAACTTTTGATTATAACCGAACTTCTGAGCCAATCCAAACTTCTTTAGGATGCTTTTATTGATCAATTTCAACCAAAATATGCAAAGCAAAATTATGATCTCTCCGTGGTGGCTGATCAATTTGAAGAGGGCCAAACAAAGAGAGCAACCAAAGTGAACTTGATGTGTAACATAATGTATTCTCATATTAGGAAGAGCTAGCCATATAAGAACAACTGGGGATTCTTCTTTTATATCAAAAAGACGAGACCATTTCAGAAGTAGCATTTGACAATTAAAAGCAAAGTAAGAGCGATGAGCAAAAACTCTTAAATAATCTAAGTCATTTGAGAGCTGAATTAAAATATGCCTTGGATCAATCAATCCGATAGTGAAAACACCTGAAAGTTTAAGGCTATGAAAAAATGATCGGATGTTATCGAGAGTTGGCCGACGTAAGGAAAATTTACCAACTAATGAGAATTCAAAAGGCTTCACCAACTTTTCCACATCTAGATCCGAGCACATAATAGCAGGCATCCCACAAAAGGAGGTCGAGATCAAATTCACCGAAGCATTAGGGGAAAGGTTCTTACCAAATAATGCATCCTTAAAGGACTTCTGACGAGTAGGATGGTTTTGGATCCATAATTCCATGTGAATCGACCAACGATGCCTCCAAGATGGAAAGCATACAGAAAGTGGCTCCTCATTGAAAGAAAAAGGTAAAATCACATTGAGGACAATCAGAGACAAACAATCAAAAAATTTGATCATGAATGATCAGAAATCAGCCAAGCCGCAAGGTAAATGAAAACGATGGAAGGGAAAATGTAATCCTTTTTAGTTTTTTTTAAATTAAGTAAACTCGTAGGTTTTGGTTTATTTAGTTTATTTTATATTTATTTTATTTTATAAAATAAAATAAAATAAAATAAATATATAATAAACTAAATAAATCAAAACCTATGAGCTTACTTAATTTTAAAAAAGTAAAAAAAACCCCTAACCCAACACCCTAAACCTTAAACCCTAAAACCAAACCCTAAACCCAAAAACCCAAACCCACCCAAACCCAAAAAACCCTAAAAAGCCAAAACCCTAAAGCCTAATCACTAAAATTAAATAAACCTAACCTTAAATCTAAACCCTAACCTTCAAACTTAAAACCCTAAACCTAAACCATAAACCCTAAAAACTTAAAACCCAACTATTTAGTTTTAAGGGGTTTGGGTTTGGGTTTTAGGTTTAAAGGTTTTAGGGTTTATGGTTTAGGGTTTAGGATTTAGCATTTAGTGTTTAGGCTTTAGGGTTTTGGCTTTTGGCTTTTGGGTTTTGGGTTTTGGGTTTTGGGGTTTCAGTTTAGATTTTATGGTTTAGTTTGTTTTGGGTTTTTTTTTTTTTTTTTTAAATTAAGTAAACTTAGGTTTCGATTTATTTAGTATAATTATTTTATTTTATTTTATTTTATTTAGATTTATTTTATTTGATTTAGTTTATTTATTTTATGTTTATTTATCTTTTGGATTTTTTATTTTAGTTTATTTTAGGTTTAGGTTTAGGTTTATTTTTTAGTTTAATTTTTTTTATTTTTTCTTTTTAGGATTTATTTTTATTTTTATTTTTAGGTAGGTTTTATTTTATTTTTTTTAGTCCAGGTTTTAAGATTTTATTTTAGGTTTATTTTTAAGTTTTATTTTTTAGTTTAGGTTTAGGTTTTTTTTAGTTTATTTTATTTAATTTAGTTTAAGGTTTAGGTTTATTTTATTTTAGGTTTAAGTTTAGGTTTTATTTATTTTAGTTTAGTTTATTTTAGTTTATAGTTTATTTTATTTTATTTATTTTTTTATTTTTTTTAGTTTAGGGTTTAGGTTATTTTTTTATTTATTTTAGGTTTAATTTTAGGTTTATTTTAGGTTTAGGTTTTTTATTTAGTTTTATTTTATTTTTAGGTTTATTTTATTTAGTTTTATTTTATTTAAGGCTCAGTTTTAGGGTTTTAGGTTTAGGGTTGTAGGTTTAGGATTCAAGGTTTAGTGTTTAGGATTTAAGGTTTTGGGTTTTTTTTTTAAAATTAAGTAAACTCGTAGGTTTAGCTTTATTTAATTTATTTAGTTTATTTTTTATTTATTTTAGTTTTTTATTTAGTTTATTTTTATTTTTATTTATTTTAGTTTATTTATTTAAGTTTAAGTTTTTTATTTTAGTTTATTTTTAGTGTTTAGGTTTATGTGTAAGCTTATTTTTTAGTTTAGTTTTTTTTTTTCATTTAGGTTTAGGTTTTATTTTATTTTATTTTTTTTTTTGGGTTTAGGTTTAGGGTTTTTTTATGTTTTGGTTTTATTTTTTATTTTAGGTTTAGGATTATTTTATTTTATTTTAGGTTTAGATTTATTTATTTTTATTTTAGGTTTAGGTTTTTTTAGTTTAGGGTTCAGTTTTTATTTTTTCTTTTTTTTAGGTTTATTTTTTAGGTTTTGGTTTTTATTTTATTTTATTTTTATTTTAGGTTTAGTTTTTATTTCATTTAAGTTTATTATTTTTTTGTTTAGTTTAGGTTTTTATTTATTTTCTTTAGGTTTATTTTTTATTTCTTATTTTATTTTAATTTTATATTTAATTTTATATTTAGATTTAGTTTTAACATTTAGTTTAGCTTTTTATTTTATTTTATTATTTTATTTTATTTTGGTCAAGGTTTTTTAATTTATTTTATTTTTAGGTTTTATTTAGTTTATGTTTAGGTTTTTAGCTTTTTAAGGTTTAGGGTTTAGGGTTAGTTGAGGGTTTAGGGTTTGGGGTTTAGGGTTTAGGGTTTAGGGTTTACTGTTTATGGTTTAGGGTTTAGGGTTTAGGGTTTAGTGTTTAAGGTTTAGGTTTTAGGTCTCGGGTTCATGTTTTAGTTTAGAGTTTATGGTTTTTGGGTTTTATTTAAATAGAGAATAAATTTAGATTCAGTATTTGTTCTTTTTTATTTCATCAACCAAGTAACACACCATGTTTTGTAAGACACATGCGATGACATAAAAGAAAAATGAGCACGCATAGAGTAAATCAAAAACCCTAGATAACTAGAACTATCTCTACTCTAAAGACATAGTTCCATAAGTAGCAGATCGGATCGATCGTCCTTCAGTTTCATTAGTTCCCATCAAAACCACCTCGACCCTCCGCCACCACGGCTGTAACCTCTATCGCTCTTCCCGCCTCCATAATCACCACTGCTCCAACCACTTGCTTCATATCCACGAGCACCTCTAGATCCCCCACCACCACTGTGATAATCAACACCTCCGCCTTTGCCTCCACCACCAGATCTAGAGCAGATGGTGATGTTCTGCCAGGTTTTATCATTTATGGTTTATTTTATGTAGGTTATGGAGGATTTAGTGGCTAGTTTAGGGAGGAAGTTTGGGGTTAGGTTTAGGGTTTGTGTAGGTAGGGTGGGGTTTGGGTAAGGAGGGTTAGTCCTGGGTTTAGGGTTTAGGTTTAATGTTAGGGAGAGGTGGGATTCATAGCCTCATGATTTAAGTTCTGGAGGGCCCAGGGTGGATGTAGGGTTTAGGCCCAGTTAGGTGTGAGGGATTTAGGGAGAGTGGGTCAGTTAGGGCCTGGTGGGTGGAGTTTAGGAGTGGATGGTGGTCATACGCTGATTACAGCGCCAGAGGGTAATGAGGGAATGGTCCAGGGTTTATGGTTTAGGGTTTAGGCTTTTGGTAGGGTAGAGTTTGGGTTTAGGTTTTAGGGCTTAGAGTTTTGGGTTTGTGGTTTAGGGTTTAGGGTTTAGTATTTTTTAGGGTTTAGGGTTTAGGTTTTAGGGTTGTTGGTTTAGGATTTAGGGTTTAAGGTTTTAGGTTTGAGGGTTTAGGATTTTTAGGGATTAGGGTTTAGGGTTTAGGGTTTAAAGTTTAGGTTTTTAGTTTAGGGTTTAGGATTTTGGTTTTTTTTAATAGAGAAAAATTGATTCAACATTTCTTTCCATTTCATCAACCAAGTAACACACCAAGTTTTCTTTGTGATGACATAAAAAAAATGAGCACGCATAGAGAAAATCAAAAACTCTAGATAACTAAAATCGTCTATATTGTAATACATAGTTTCATAAGTAGTAGATCGGATTGGCCGTTCTTCAATTTCTCCAATTCCCATTAGAACCACCCTAGCCTCTCGAGTAGCAAGTTTGTGTGGTAAGTATTGTTAGGAATTAATGTTGTATTTTCTAAGTGTAGAAGAATTTTCTTTTGTTTCATTTGATTACACTTAGCAACTAAGTGTTATAAAGTGATAAAAAAAAATTGCCCTCTTTCATCCCTATCTTAAGTCACTTTCTAAAGTATATTGATTTGATTTAGTTCTCTTTAGTGAATGGCTTATTAAATGGTTTAATTAATCCTAAGTTTAGGTTCACTTTAAATAATCCTATTCAAAATGAAAGGCATCTTAAGATTAATTTAATTGAATTACTATCACATGACATATATTAAATCATTCCTTTACATCACATGTAACATGCATATGATTTAGTCCTAAGTGTATCTATTCATGCAGTATATTTTAACTCACTTAAATTATGAATGTATGTGTATGTTTAGAATTTATATTTTATTTGATTGAATTATTTAAACATATTAATTTAAAATATTATCCAAATTCTTATACAAAAGGGACATAAGAATGAAATTAAATAGGCATGCACCATTGTTAAATCAGGGAAGTGAGGTAATCAAATGACCTCCTTAGAGCTAGCTAAAGCATCGTATTCTCGGGTTGTTTAGACTATATACTCATCTGCATTCAAGCATATGTAAATTTGTATACATGAATATAGGAAGTAAGCTCCAAATCAAATGGCTAATTAATTCAACCACTTAGTCAATTTTGAATGCATACAATTTTAATGTAAAATGGGATTTTCATTCACTAATCACAGCTATACAAGCAATACGTAAAGGGTCGGTAATCAAAATGACCTCCTTGGGGTTTAAACCTATTCACTATATTCTTGCTTTTCTTGGGGCATGGATGTATACATAAATGAGGGAAAGAAAGTCATGCAAATATTTATTTTGTTTGATTGAATCATTTATATATATATTTATTAGATAAATTTGTTGAAATTAGATGAAATCAAATTTTATGTGTTTTGTTAGTGGTTACTCTTTAGCTAGTTTATTTTAGGATGTTATTATACCCATTCCATTCAATCTTATTAAAATCAACAAATTTAGAACTTTAACTTTATACACTTAATTTTTTGCATTTCTTATATATTTCATAGGTTTATATATTATTTTAGGTTTTTATTTTTAGGTTTATTTTTTTTTTAGTTTACTTTATTTTATTTTTTTTTTTTATTTTTTTTAGGTTTATTTTAGTTTAGGTTAGGTTTTAGTTTATTTATTTTATTTTATTTTATTTAGTTTTTGGTTTTTATTTTTTTTTAGGTTTTTAGGTTTTTGGGATTTATGGTTTAGGGTTTAGGGTTTAGGGTTTAGGGCTTAGGGTTTAGTGTTGTAGGTTTTAGGGTTTAATGTTTAGGGTTTTAGGTTTTAGGGTTTAGGGTTTTAGGGTTTAGAGTTTAGGGTTTAAGGTTTAGGGTTTATGGTTGAGGGTTTAGGGTTTAGGGTTTAGAGTTTAAGGTTTAGGGTTAGTTTTAGGGTTTAGTATTTGGATTAGGAGTTTAATTTTATTTTTTAGTTTTGATTTTATTTGATGTTTAGGTTTTAACTTTATTTTATTTTAGGTTTATATTTTAGGTTTTCTTTTAGGTTTATTTTAGGTTTATTTTTAGTTTAAGTTTAGGTTTATGTTTAGTTTATTTTATTTTATTTAGTTTGGGGTTAGGGTTTAGTGTTTAGGCTTTAAGGTTGAGTATTTTTGGGGTTTAGGGTTTATGGTTTAGGGTTTAGTTAAGGTTTAGGGTTTAGGGTTAGTTTTAGGCTTTAGTTGATTTGGGGTTTAGGATTTAGGGTTTTATTTAGGGTTTTTAATTAATTTTAAATTGGGTTTATTTAGTTTATTTGTTATTTATTTTAGTGTATTTTATTTTTTATTTTTATTTTATTTTATTTATGTATTTTAGGTTTATATATTTTAATTTAGGTTTTTTATTTTAATTTATTTTTTAGGTTTAGGTTTAGGTTTATATTTATTTATTTATTTAGTATGGTTTATTTTATTTTATTTTTTAGGTTTTAGTTTTTATTTTTAGGTATAGGTATAAGTTTTTATTTTATTTTTTAGGTATAGCTTTTAGGTCTTTATTTTAGGTTTATTTTATGTTTTATTTTTTTAGTTTAGTTTTATTTTTAGCTTATTTATTTCATTTAGTTTAATGTTTAGGTTTAGTTTATTTTAGGTTTAGGCTCTACTTATTTTAGTTTAGTTTATTTTAGTTTAGGTTTAAGTTGCTTTTTGTTTTGTTTATTTAGATTTTTAGTTTAAGTTTATTTTATTTTATTTTAGGTTTTTTTTTTTTAGGTTTATTAGTTTTTTATTTTTAGGTATATTTTATTTTATTTTATTAGTTATTATTTCTTTAGTTTTATTTTAGTTATTTTTTTTTTTTAGTTTAGTTTATTTTATTTTATTTTAGTTTAGCTTTTATTTTATTATTAGGTTTAGGAGTATTTAGGTTTTAGTTTAGTTTTTTATTTTATTTTATTTATTTAGGTTTATTTATTTATTTTATTTTTAGGTTTTATTTAGGTTTATTTTTTAGGTTTTAGGTCTTTAGGTTTTGGTTTAGGTTTAGGGTTTAGGGTTTGGGTTAGCTTAGGGTTTATTTTTAGGGTTTAGTTTTAGGGTTTAGGGTTTAAGTTTAGGGTTTAGTTTAGGGGTTTAGTTTATTTGGTTTAGGGTTTTAGATTAGTTTAGGGTAGGTTTTTTGTTTTAAGTTGTAGGTTTAAGTTTATTTAGTTTATTTTTTTATTATAATTTTTTATTTTTTTTATTTTGATTTAAGTTTATTTATATTTTTATTTAGTTTAGTTCATTTATTTTAGGTTTATTTTTAGTTTATGTTTTTTTTATTTTTTTTTTATATTTATGTTTAGGTTTAGGTTTATTTTTTAACTTAGTTTTAATTTTATTTTATTTTTAGTTAGGTTTGTTTTTTATTTTTAGGTTTAGATTTAGATTTTCATTTTTTTTTAGGTTTAGGTTTTAGGTTTTTCTTTTAGGTTTATTTTTAGGTTTTATTTTTTAGTTTCAACTTAGGTTTATTTTTAGTTTATTTTATTTTATTTAGTTTAGGTTTCGGTTTAGTTTATTTTAGGTTTAGGTTTAGGTTTTTTTTTAGTTTAGGGTTTAGGTTTTATTTTTTATTTATTTTTAGTTTTTATTTTTAGGTTTATTATTTAAGTTAGGTTTTTATTTAGCTTTTATTTTATTTTATTTTATGTTTATTTTATTTTCATTTTAGGTTTAGTTTTTATTTTATTTATGTTTTTATTTTTTAGTTTGGTTTATGTTTTTATTTATTTTATTTTAGTTTAGTTTTTATTTTTTATTTTATTTTATTTTATTTTTTAGGTTTAGGTTTAGGTTTTAGTTTATGTTTTTATTTTGTTTTATTTTATTATTTTATTTTGGTTTAGATTTATTTATTTATTTATTTTAGGTTTTATATAGTTTAGGTTTAGGTTTTTAGCTTTCTAGGGTTCATGGTTTAGGGTTTAGGTTTTTTTCTTTTTAGGTTAAGGGTTTAAGGTTTAGGGTTTAGGGATTAGGTTTTAGGGTTTAGGGTTTAGGGTTTAGGGTTTAGGGTTTAGGGTTTAGGGTTTAGGGGTTAGAGTTTAGGGTTTAGGGTTTTTAGGGTTTAGAGTTTAGGTTTTAGGTTTAGGGTTCAAGTTTTAATTTCGGATTTAGTTATTTTGGTTTTTTAATAGAAAACAAATTCAAAGTCAACATTTCTTCTTTTGTTAATTTAGTTTATTTTTTTATTTATTTTTTTTTAAAATTTTTTTATTTTTATTTATGTTTATTTTTTATTTAGTTTAGTTTATTTATTTTAGTTTAGGTTTTATTTTAGTTTATTTTTAGTTTAGGTTTAGGTTTATTTTTAGTTGAGTTTATTTTTATTTGATTTTAGGTTTAGATTTTTTAGGTTTAGGTTTAGGTTTTATTTTATTTTTTTTTAGGTTTGGTTTTAGGTTTTTTATTTGAGGATTATTTTTTAGTTTTATTTTAGTTTAGGTTTAGGTTATTTTTTATTTTATTTTATTTTATTTAGTTTAGGGTTTTGGTTTAGTTTTTTTTATTTTAGGTTTATTTATTTTAGTTTAGTTTTTAGTTTAGGTTTAGGTTTATTTTATTTTGTTTATTTTAGGTTTAAGTTTTTTTTAGTTTAGGTTTAATTTCTTTATATATATATTTTTTAGGTTTATTATTTATGTTTAAGTTTTTATTTATTTTTAGTTTATTTTATTTTAAGTTTATTTTATTTTTTATTTTAGGTTTTTATTTTATTTAGTTTTTTTTTTGTTTCTTTTAGGTTTCTATTTATTTTATTTTAGTTTAAATTTTTTTATTTTATTTTCTTTTTAGATTTAGGTTTAGATTTAGGTTTTAGTTTATGTTTTTATTTTATTTTATTATATTATTTTATTTTAGTTTAGATTTTTTTGTTTTATGTTTTATTTATTATAGGTTTAGGTTTTTAGCTTTTTAGGCTTTAGGGTTTAGGATTCTTTTTGGGTTTAGGGTTTAGGTTTTAGGGTTTAGGGTTTAGGATTTAGGGTTTAGGTTTTAGGGTTTAGGGTTTAGGTTTTTAGAGTTTAGGGTTTAGGATTTAGGGTTTAGTGTTTAGGGTTTTTAGGATTTAGGGTTTAGGGCTTAGGGTTTAAGCTTTAGGTTTAGCGTTCAGGTTTTAGTTTAAACTTTAGGGTTTAGGCTTTTTTTATTTTTATTTTTATTTTTATAGAGAACAAATTCATATTCAACATTTCATCTTTTATTTGTTTTCTTTATTTAGTTTATTTTATTTTTTTACTCTTATTTATGTTTATTTTTTATTTTAATTTAGTTTAGTTTATTTATTTTAGATTGATTATTTTAGTTTAGGTTTTTTATTTTAGTTTATTTTTTAGTTTTAGGGTTTAGGTTTAGGTTTATTTTTTTGGTTTTATTTTTATTTTATTTTTTTAGGTTTAGGTTTTATTTTTTTTAGGTTTAAGTTTAGTTTTATTTTATTTTTTTGGTTTAGGTTTTAGGTTTTTATTTTAGGTTAATTTTTAGGTTTTATTATTTAGTTTAGCTTTAGCTTTATTTTTATTTTATTTTATTTTATTTAGTTTTGGTTTAGACTTACATTTAGTTTATTTTAGGATTAGGTTTAGGATTTATTTATTTTAGTTTAGCTTATTGTAGTTTAGGTTTAGGTTTATTTTATTTTATTTTGTTTATTTTTTTTTTATGTTTAGGTTTTTTTAGTTTAGGGTTAGGTTTTATTTTTATTTATTTTTAGATTTTATTTTAAGGTTTATTTTTTAGGTTTTATTTAGTTTTATTTAATTTTATTTTAGGTTTATTTTATTTTTATTTTATGTTTTATTTTATTTAGGTTTTTTATTCTTAAGTTTATTTTATTTTTTTGTTTAGTTTAGATTTTATTTATTTTATTTTAGTTCATTTTTATTAGTTTATTTTATTTTATATTTAGGTTTAGGTTTAGGTTTTAGTTTAAGTTTTTATTTTAATTTATTATTTATTTTATTTAGGTTTAGGTTTTTATTTATTTATTTTATATTTTGGTTTATTTAGTTTATGTTTAGGTTTTCAGGTTTTTAGGGTTTAGGGTTTAGAGTTTAGGGTTTAAGGTTTAGGGTTTAGAGTTTAGGATTTAGGGTTTAGGGTTTTAGGGTTTATGGTTTTAGGTTTAGGGTTTTTAGGGGTTAGGGTTTAGGGTTTAGGGTTTAGGGTTTAGGATTTAGGGTTTAGTGTTTAGGCTTTAGGGTTTACAGTTTTGGGGTTTATGGTTTAGGGTTTTTAGGGTTTAGGGTTTAGGGTTTAGGGTTTCGGGTAATAGGTTTAGGGTTAGTTTTATGGTTTTGGGTTTATGGTTTAGGATTTAGGGTATAAGGTTTATGGTTTAGGGTTTTAAAATTAAGTAAATATAGTTTATATATTTAGTTTATTTTTATTTATTTTATATTATATTATTTTTTATTTTTAGGTTTATTTTTATTTTTATTTAGTTTAGTTTATTTATTTTAGGTTTATTTATTTTAGTTTATTTTAGGTTTAGGATTAGGTTTAGTTTATTTTTGTTTTGTTTATTTTTATTTTATTTTTTTTAGGTTTTTTATTTTTTATTTTAGGTTTATGTTTACATTTTATTTTATTTTTTAGGTTTAGGTTTAGGTTTTATTTTAGGTTTATTTTTTAGGTTTATTTTTTAGTTTAGCTTTAGCTTTATTTTAGTTTATTTTATTTTATTTAGTTTAGGTTTAAGTTTAGGTTTAGTTTATTTAAGGATTAGGTTTAAGTTTTATTTATTTTTGTTTAGTTTGTTGTAGTTTCGATTTAGGTTTATTTTATTTTGTTCATTTTTTATTATATGTTTAGGTTTCTTTTTAGTTTAAGGTTTAGGTTTTTTTTTTAGGTTTTATTTTAAGGTTTATTTTTTTAGGTTTAGGTTTTATTTAGTTTTTATTTTATTTTATTTTAGGTTTATTTTATTTTTATTTTATATATAATTTTATTTATTTTATTTTTTAGGTTTATTTTTTAGTTTAGTTTAGGTTTATTTATTTTATTTTAGTTTATTTATTATTTTATTTTCTTATTTTAGGTTTAGGTTTAGTTTAGTTTTTTTTATTTTATTATTATTTATTTAGGTTTAGGTTTTTTATTTATTTATTTTAGGTTTTATTAATTTAGGTTTAGGTTTTAGGTTTTAGGTTTTGGGTTTAGAGTTTAAGTTTAGGGTTTAGAGTTTTAAGGTTTATAGTTTTAGTTTAGTTAGGTTTAGGGTTTAGGGTTTAGGGTTTAGTTTAGCGTTTAGTGATTAGGTTTAGGTTTAGTTTAGGTTTAGGGTTTAGGTTTATGTTTAGGTTGGTTTAGTTTAGGTTTAAGTTTAGGTTTAGTTTTGGGTTTAGGTTAGTTTAGGTTTGGGTTTAGGGTTTAGGGTTTAGGGTTTAGGGTTAGTTTAGGGTTTAGGGTTTAGGATTTATGATTTAGGGTTGTAGGTATAGGGTTGTAGGTTTAGGGTTAGTTTTATCATTTAGGGTTTAGTATTTAGGGTATAGGGTTTAGGGTTTAGGATTTTTTTAAATTAAGTAAATTAGTTTATTTAATTTATTTATTTCTTATTTAGTATTTAGTTTAGTTTAGTTTTTTTATTTTTTATCTAGTTTATTTTTATTTATTTTATTTTTATTTTATTTAGTTTAGTTTTTTATTTAGGTTTATTTATTTTAGTATAATTTTTTTATTTTAGTTTATTTTTTAGGTTTAGGTTTAGGTTTATGTTTATTTTTTGTTTAGTTTTATTTTTAATTTATTTTTTAATTTAGGTTTTATTTTTTATTTTTAGGTTTATGTTTACATTTTTATTTTATCTTGTTAGGTTTATGTTTTAAGTTTTTATTTTAGGTTTATTTTTAGGTTTTTTTTGTTAGTTTAGGTTTAGGTTTATTTTTAGTTTATTTTAAGTTTTGGTTTTTTTTTAGTTTAGGGTTTAGGTTTTATTTTTTATTTATTTTTAAGTTTATCTTTTAGGTTTAGGTTTTTATTTAGTTTTATTTTTAAGGTTTCTTCAAGATCTTTGATGGTGGAAACCCAATAACATTGCACACTTTAGAGCGGTATTGCAACCTGAAGGTTTGCTAGTTAGGATGACTCGAGAGGTGCTAGATAGCGCAACATGCGGATAGTCAGTGCTTAATCTGGTCCAGTACTCCCTCCACCGTTGGAGCTACCATCTCTTCTGCTAGCTCCTCTTCTACTAGCAAGAGCATTATATCTGCTGATAAGGGCACTAAATCCCTTACTCCTCTTACTTTACTTAATTTTTATCATGTACCTCTACCCAAAATGAAATTAATGAAGAAAGCTAATTTTACTTATATATTGTATTTTGATTTTTATTTTGAAAGCTCTCAGTCTAAATAAAATAATAGCTCTAGTAATTACGATCCTTACTTATGCTATTCATTTTCTCAATCAATCGAGTTCACCTCTTAAGATTGACTTGGAGCCAACTGACTTTGGCGATCCCATTGGAGAAGTTGTAGGTATGCCCAATGAGAAGGTAGAACTTTCCGTAATCACATCACTCCAAGAAGTCACTGAAGTCAACATATGCAGTGGCAAAGTTCTACCTCTTAGGGTAGCACCTCATGGTAAGGGTAAGTGAATCATTGGTTCAAGTGAGTAGATAGCCACTCCATAGGATACTCCACCCATGGATACGCTTGTGGAGGACCAAGCTAGATTTGATTACACAGTCCTAACTTATCTTAGAAAGTTGCCAGCTAAGTTAAGCATATACAATGCCATTTTCTTATCCAAAGAAATGAAAGAATCTCCAATCAAGGCCTTTCTTGATCTAGAGATATGCTTAGCTTAGCTGACTGCTACTAAAGAGGAGGCATGCCACTCGAAGGATATCTTAGGAGTTACATTCAGCAATGAAGACTTACTCTAGAGACAGAGCCCTCTTTACATTCATGAATGTTGGATAATCTTGAGTTTGGTTGACAGATAAAACCTTGCTCATCCAAATCCCCATAGCACTAATCCAATTCTATTGCAAAAATTACATTTATGTGGAAAAGTAAAAATAACTATACTTGCAAAATAGAGGTTAGCTAAATATACATATAATCCCAAGTAGTTGTATTTATAATTTGGACTTAGCACCCACATGGGTAACTAAGCCCCATCTAACTTGGATTATGCATAAGGATATAAGCAAGCAAAAGAGCATTCACATTTATTTTTAAGCATCCTTAAGCATAATCCTTGCTGAAAATGATTAGGCTAATATTATCATATCATCCAGTCTACGAAGCATACACCCTAACATCTAATCTAAAATAATACATCATAAAATAAAATGTACATCACATCATACACCATCCTAACTTAGAGCTAGAAATCTTAATTCTAATGTGTGGGCTTGTGTGGTAAATCTTGTTAGGCATTAGTGTTGTATTTTCTAAGTGTAGAAGGATTCAATTTAACATGAATGGTTGATTTCACTTGAAGTAGTTTAATTGATTTGAGAAATTTAATTTGTATTTTCTTTTGTTTCATTTGATTACACTTAGCAACTATGTGTTATAAAGAGAGGAAAAGAAGATTACCCTCTTTTATACCTACCTTTAGTCACTTTCTAAAGTATATTAATTTGATTTAGTTCTCTTTAGTGAATGGCTTATTAAATGATTTAATTAATCCTAAGTTTAGGTTCAGTTTAAATAATCTTATTCAAAATGAAAGGCATCTTAAGATTAATTTAATTTAATTACTACCACATGGCATATATTAAATCATTCATTTCCATCACAAGTAACATGCATATGATTTAATCTTAAGTGTATCCATACATGCAACATATTTTAGCACACTTAAATGATGAATGTATGTGTATGTTTAGAATTTATATTTTATTTGATTGAATTATTTAAACATATTAATTTAAAACTTTATCCAAATTATTAAACAAAAAGGACATAAGAATGAAATTAGATAGGCATGTGCCGTTGTTAAACTAGTGAAGTGAGGTAATCAAATGACCTCCTTGGAGCTAGCTAAAGCCTCGTATTCTCAGGATGTCCAGACTATATACCCATTTACATTCAAACAAATGTAAATCCATATACATTAACATAGGAAGTAATCTCCAAATTATATGGCTAATTAATTCAACCACTTAGTTAATTATGAATGCATGGAATTATAATGTAAAATGGGATTTTCATTTCATATACATATACATGTAGAAAGATATAGGCAAGTACATGTCTTAAACCGAGGAAGTGAGGTAATCAAATGACCTCCTTTGGGGCTAACTAAAGCCTCATATTCAGGATGTTCACTATATACTTGCTTTTCTTGGACACATGGATGCATACATAAATGAGGGAAAGAAATCCATGCAAGATTATATATTTTTTTGATTTATCATTTATATATATGAATTAAAGCTCTATCAAATTCTAATTTTGAAATACATAAGAATGAAATCAAATGGGTATGTGTGATTGTTAAACCAGGGAAGTGAGTTAATCAAATAGCCTCATTGGGGCAAGCTAAAGCCTCATGTTCCTAGGATGTCCAGACTATATACCCATTATCATTCAATCTTATATAAATCAACACTTGAATAGAGGAAAGAGAATTCAACATTCATACACTTAAGCTATAAGCACATGCATTTCTTATGTATTTATAACTAGCGTCATAACACATATTATTATTCATGCATATATTAAATTAAATCAACACATGCAAGCTTACATAAATGAAATCCATTTTATTTTACTTGATTTTGAAAAGATAGACGCATGAATTCAAATGACAAATTTAACATGATTGGAAAAGGGACAATCAAATATAAGCATGTGATTCATTCAACCAAACTAGTTCTTAAGGACAATCAAATCAAATAAGATTATATAAAGCAAACCAAAGCTTCTTTATTAATTAAGTTTTGGATTTGATTTGATCTAAAGATTAGAAGAGAAATCATCACTTGATGTTTTAAACCCATTCCCACATTAGTGATTTGATTTAATTTAAGGAAATGTAATTAAGTTGATTTTATGGGTTAATTAAGTTGAACCCTTAATTAAATGAATTAATTATGCTTACCTATGTCACCTTAAAGTAATTAACTAAATAATTATGAGCAAACATGATATGCATGGAAAATAAACTTGCAATGATGCTATGAAATAAAAGGGGCCTAATGCAATTGGATCATGATTACTAGTTATTTAGATTAAAGGACTTAATTAATTACTCTTATGGTTTTCCACACATGTGGACTAACCATAATTTCATTAAACTTTAGGTTATTAAACACTTAAAGATCTACCCCATGATTTAATTAATTAAGTCGATGTGATTATGATTTCAATTTGATTAAGTGATTTAATTAATTAAATCTTAATTAATTTCATTTTAAAAGGGTGAATGAACTTAGGAAAGGGGTCCCAACCTATTCCTTAGTTCACTTACTATTGAACAATGATTAATAAACTTAATTAACCAATTTATTACTATTCATGGGATTAGTTAATCATTAATTACTTAAAAGAGTTGTTAAGGTTTAATTAGTCAATTTTTTTAATTAAGTGAGCAATAAATCCCAAGAAAATCACGGGAGGTAGAGGTCATCCCATTAAATTAACCTACAAAATTTGGTATTAATAGCTCATGTAATTAAGGAGTAATTAAGCTAATTAATTTTTAATTAAACTTTAATAACTGTTCAAAATTAGTTAATATAATTTTTAATTAATTCTCCTCTAAAATTCTTTTAAAATGAGTATTTATTTGCATTTTTTATTTCTCTATGATTTTTTTATGATTTTTAGAAGTTTCAGCCATTAAAAATGATTAATTAAAGCTTAATTAAACTAATCCTAATCTATTGGCCACATGCTTTCTCGTGCGGATTGGCTACTTAAAACTTATCACGACCATGATGCGATGATTTCTCATCTGCCTTTCGATCTAAGATCAGATGGCTACGATTAATCCCATAGCTTAATAGGATTAAATATGATCAATCAAGCAAATCTAATCATGATAGTCCATTTTGATCATGCAGAATGGATGGTGCGTGATCTAACATCATGTAAGTGAGAGAGAATGGGTCCATCCACCATTGCTCTCTTGATCCAAGCTTACCCTAGCTCAGATAAACTCCAAAAGGATCCCACATCTTGACGACATCGATCGGGGGAGATCCAACGGTCAAGATCACACGAGATGCAAGTTTTCTTCAAAAAGGTCCAACCTATTTTTTAGGATGGGAAGCATACCTCACCAGAGCTCAAGACCATAGGCTCGAATGATTGAGGAAGCTTCATCTAGTGGAGATGAAGCCCTATTGAGCAGCAAATGGATCAATTCCTTGATGTTCACTCGATTTGATTGAAGTCCCACCTCTGGTGCTCGAGAAGCTTAGAAGATAGTTCATTCTTGCATGACGAGGCCTAGGGATTGTGCGTGCAAAGTTAATGTGAGTTTGATGGAGAAATGGGGAAGTTAGGTTAGAAATGGGTGTGTCCTATTTCAGAACAGATGGAAATGGTATTTTTTTGATCGAGGAATGAGCTTAAGAGCTTAAGGAATGACTCTAGCGGCTCTTCTTGGGTAGCTAGGGCTATGAGGAATGATTTTTTTGTGTGTTTGAGTAGAAATGAGGGGGTGTATACCCCCCTTCATCTTGATTGGATGGTGGGATCAAGTTTGGCTTCTAGTGGCCATCCGACCATCTCAGAGTCATGGTGGGAGGAGGAGGTGAGTTGGCTTCTTGGTTGGTTGGAAGGTGTGGAGGTCAAGGAGGAATCATGGGTGTCTATGGGTTTCAAATGCTCAATAGGGTGGTGATTACAACTATGGGTTGAATTGAACCACCCTTGGGTCGGGTTGGGCAATGTCCTAGGTGCCTAGGTGGACCATTGGGAATGTACCAAGTGGACAAGGAATGGAAATGACCACTTACATGGGTGATTTGTCTCATGTGATCCGTTTGACCCAAGGGTAGAATGATCATTTGACATTAGATTTTATTTGGGTAGATTTGAAATGAGCCAAAAGTACCCAAATTTCAAATCAATTGGAGTTAATTTGGTTAGGTTTGGCTCAATTTGACTCATTTAGGTCAAATTGAGTTAGGTTGGGTCAAGTTGACCAATTGGTCAAGTTGGGTCAAACCAAGGGTTGGGTCAAGTTCATATGATCATTTGGTATGTTTTGATTCAATTGGTTTGGTTTAGTTTAGCTTAGATTTTATCTTGGCTCATTTGAATTCATTTGGGTCAAATGGGTTAAGTTAACCAATTTGACCAAATTGGCTTGGGTTGGGTGTTGGTTTAGTTGACCAATTGAAGATGATTGTATACTTTGGTTTCAATTAATTTGGATTTGGTTTTGAATTAGGCCAACTTGATCCTTTAGATCAATTTGGGCTAAGTAGGCTACTTAGGTTCAATTGGGTCAAATCATGGCTTTGGTCAAGTTCAACAATCAATTTGGAATGAATTTGAGCCATTGGTTGTAATCAATTTGGTTTGTATTTTGATTTGACCCAATTTGGTATTTTAGGACAATTTGGGTCAACTTGGGTCAAGAGGGCCAATTGGGATTGGTTTGACTCAATTGAAGGTCAAGTAATATTCAAATATTAATTTTGATTTGGTATGAATCATTGGTTTCAATGGATTTGGCTTAGGTTGAAATTTGGCTAGTTTGGGTTCATATGGGTTAAGGGGTTGACTTGGTCAAATGACCATGTTGACTTGGTTTGACCCAATTTAGGACAATTGATCAACCTAGGGTGATCAACAATCATGATGGGAGGTTATGATGGGCTTGGTTCAATCCAATTTTGGTGGGATTAGAACTTGGCTCAAATAGGTCAAATTAGCCACTTTGGGTGGTCAATTATTGATTGGGTTTAGTTATTTAGTTGAGTTTATATATATCAATTTGGGATTGATATATAAATTCAATTGATTACTTGGGTTCAAATGGGTTTTGGTTCATTTGAACATTTCATCAAAAGGGTTAGTTGGGTTTGACTTGGGTTGATTTTGTTTGGCTTGATGATTGTAGATTTCATTTATATTTGTAAATATGATTGAAGGTATGATTGATTCATGAAAATTAATTGAATTTAGGTTTTGGAATGAACAAAAGTCCATGGAGTTGGGTCATGTGGCTTAGGTTTTGATTTTGATTTGGTTTGATTTAGTTTTGATGATTTAAATGTATATTTCATTTAAATTTGTGAATATTATTGAAAATATGATTGATTTGTGAGAAAATCAATTGATTTTGACTTTATTTGGATTAAGATTTGGCTAAGTTCATGGGATATGTCATATGGCTTAGGAAGGGTTTTGATTTAGTTTTCATCATTTGAATGTAGATTTGATTTATATTTAGAAAGATGATTGAAGATATAAATTGATTATGAGAAAATCAATTGATTTTGGATTGATTTGGATTAAGGTTTGGTTAAGTCCATGGGATAGGTCATATGGATTAGGAAGGGTTTCAAGTTTGGATTTAATCATGGGCTTCAATCATTTGGTTTTGAAATTTGGGTTTGGATTTAGATTTGAATTTGATGTTTGAATTGAACTTGAGGTTTGGTTTGAGAATGTGAACATGGATTGGATTTGGGTTGTAGAGTAGGTGGATTATCCTAATCTCTAAGGCATAACCTAATCCTATGGTTAACCCTTCTAAGTCTTTAGGCTTAGATTAAGTGTTTAACTAATTGTTAGAAGTGTCTTATGACTAGAGAAGTCTTTTGAAGACTCTTAAGTGTTGCCCTTGGAGATAGATGATTGGAAGACCAAAACAAGTTTCACATTATAGACTCAGATACATCTTTATTGGGGAACCATGGATACATGAGAACAACATAGTTCCATCCTCTACATCACTATATGAAGTTCATGAGGGATGGGATCTACTATGTCAATGGAGATCTCAAAGCCATTTATAATTCATGATTTAGCATATATGAGGATGTGACTTACTACCTCCCTCAAAATCAACAAGTCTATTCTCGTGAACTTGGCCAAAGTTTAAAAAAAAAATAAAAAAAAAAGAAAAGAAAAGAAAAGAAAAAGAAAATAAAAGGCGAAATAGACTTGGAGGAGGAAGTGAAGCCTAACATTAGATTCCATAGTTCATTACTTCATTGAACATATGGGATGATGACCACCACCAGAGGAAGAGGCCGGTTTAGAGGCGTCCTAGGGGTGGAAAACCTCCTTATTGGCAATAGAAGATATGTCGACTACAGGTACACTACTATCCATATAGACTTAAATCTATTTCATAAGATGAGTCTTATATGGTTAGCACACCATCTTCTTAGTAGATTCCCTTGGAGGTGACACTTGAGCCGATAAATGAAGATCAGCTCAAAGCAAAGCATAGTGTATCCAAGTCTATATGTGAAATAGTTAGGCATCGGTTGGGAACCTTCTATAACTTTCCTTTCAAAGAGGGTTTGGTAGTTAAGGAAGCCCTAAGTCATCCACGGTGTGAAGACTGGTTCTTTGAGCATCATCCTCAAGTCAAGAAATTGATGTAGAACTTGAGGATGATTCATATAAAGATTTAATAGAATTACCTTTTGATTCGTACTTGCCTTGTATTCATAATTTAGCAAAGAAAGGGTTAATCTCACATACTTGGTTAAAGCACAGGCCAGATTACTTCGAAAGAATATGAAAGAACAAGCACAAAAGCTCTCAATCAAGATCGAGACTAGGATTCGGTACAGTGGGTCCAGTCGATGATTTTCATTACTTCTTAGTCATCACCAATCATTTGGAATCTGGTAGGTTCTTTTCAAATCACATTAACTCATAAGAAGAACTGTTCTTAGAAACTTCAGATGATCAAAATAATTTTGAAGTCAAAGATGCACCGTAAGAGTTCAAGGAAGAGATCAAGTCAACCATCTATGAGCTCAAGGAAATTAACTTAGGAATAAAAGAAGTTCCACGCCCAACATACATCAATTCTTTGTTGAATGAAATTGAAACCAATGACTTAGTTAAGCTATTGATTGAGTTTAAAGACTATTTTGCATGGAGTTATGAAGAGATTCCTGGATTGGCTCCTGACATAATGGTCCATAAATTAGCAATAGAACCTACAACTAATTGTATCAAGCAAGCTCCTATGCATGCATTACATAGAATAGGTCATTTGAAGTCAAAGCATTGATGCTGACTTCATCCAAGAAGAAAAGCTCTACTTGGTTGTAATGTCATCCCAGTTAAGAAAAAGAATGACCAAATTCACATATATATTTTAGGGATTTAAATAAGGCATGTCCAAAGATGAATTTCACTACCAATCTAGGCGATGGTGGACATTACCTCATCTCATGCAATCTTCTCATGGCTCATCTAGATATAACCAAATAAAGATGGCCCATGAAGATGAAAGAAACACTACTTTTAGAACCCCCAATTAGAATCTATTACTATAAGGTCATGCCTTTCAACCTTAAAAATGCCAGTGCTACATAGCAGCGAGCTATTAGTCCAATCATTTACGAACTCATTCACCATCAAGTCAAGTCTTATGTTAATGATCTCATGGTCAAAAGTAGAGAAAAAGAAGACCATCTCTTTGACTTGAGAGTAGTTTTCAAATAATTAAGATAATTTAACCTCAAAATGAACCCCCTGAAGTGTGCATTCAGAGTAACTTCAGAGAAATTCTGTGGGTTTGTTGTCTGACACCAGGGAATCAAAATCAATCTGGAGAAGATCAAGGCGATGTTAGAAATGACACCCTCTAAAAGTTTAACACAACTTAGATCATTCCAATGGTGGTTGGAGAATCTAAGATGCTTTATATACAACCTATCGAGAAGATGTTAGCCATTCTCAGCACTTGTCAAAAAGGATGCCAAGTTTAAGGGGAATGATAAGTGTGAGCTTGCCTTTGAAGATATCAAGCATTACCTGATGACATCATTAGTTCTAGTAGCCCTATCCCAGGCAAGCCACTCATACTTTACACTACTGTGTTAGACGACTCTCTTGGTGCTTTATTGGCTCAAGATAATGACGAAGGGAAGGAAAATGTACTATACTACCTTGGTCATTGTCTAATACCTACCGAGGCTAATTATCCACCCATTGATAAGCATTGTGTAGCTTTAATCTTTGCATCCCAATAGTTATAGCACTACATGCTTCCTCATTAGGTGAACTTAATCTCTAGGATCAATCCATTATAGTATCTCATGAGATGGCTAATGTTATCCGAACGGTTGGCACGACGGTCCATTATCCTCTCGCAGTTTGACATTACCTTCGTACACCTCCATGCGGTGAACGGATAAGCACTAGCAGATTTCTTAGCATAACACCCACTTCCTGCTAACACTCTAGTTAGTGATGATCTCCCCAATGAACAAATCATGAACTTAGGGGAAACTAGCATTCATCGTTAGGACATGTACTTTGATGGTGCGGCTTCCTCTAAAAGAGAAGAAAAACCACAATCTACTATTCTAGGAATGGCAGGGGTAGGAATAGTTCTCTTCATTTCGAACATCGATGTGATGAGATTCTCATATCATCTGTCCAATCCTTGCACCAAAAATGAAGCCGAATATGAGTCTCTGCTTGCCATTCTGGAGTTAGCTGTTACTCTAAGCATCTTGAACATCAATATCTTCGAGGATTCTTAATTAGTTATCAACCAAATCGATGTGTCCTATATGGTTATAAAGCCCAAGCTCCATCACTACCATAAGTACACCATAAAGTTTTTAGCCCAAATCCCAGAGGTTACCATTTATAAGATTCCTTGAGGAGAGAATGTCATAGAATATGCTTTAGCCAAGTGTTCCAAGGAGTTGACATGTCTAGAGGATGAATCCATATCAATAAAGGTCCAAAATAGATAAGTATTATCCCTTATTGATATTGAGCTCATCAAAAAGTACTTTCTTGTAGAGGAGGTTGCCATTGCTAAGAAGGACGAGGAGTTAGATTGGAGGAAACCATTCATGGATTACCTAAATAAAGGAAAACTACCTCAAGAGAAGTCCCAAGCCCAGTCGATGAAGCAAAGAGCACTTTGCTATGCTCTTATGGATGGTGTCTTGTACCAACGATCCTTCGATCATATGTTGTTACATTATTTAGACAAGCATGAAGCTCGTAAGATCATGTTCTGTGATTATACCTGAAACCAATCCAGTCCAAAGATGAAAACCAAGATCAAGAGACTAGGATACTACTACCCGTCGATGATCAAAGATTGCATGGATACGTCTAGGCAATGCCACCAATATCAAATACACGGTGTGGTCCTACACCAACTACCCAACATTCTACATTCTACATTGGCCTCATGGCCATTCAAGTGTTGGGGTACCAGCATAGTGGGTCTGATTCATCGGTTCATCTTAGCTACTACTAAATACTTTTCCAAATGGGCAAAGGTGATTCTACTCAGAGAGGTCACAACTCAGCATGTGCTCCAGCTTTTTAGGAACCATATCGTATATAGATTTGGAGTGCCTTGAAGAATTATATATGATAATGGTACTGCATTCAAGAGCACCAAGATCAACAACTTTTCCTAGAGACACAACATAGATTGGAGATATTTTATTATCAACTACCTGAGGGCAAATAGCTTAGAAGAAGCCTTCAACAAAACTCTCATCCAAATATTGAAGAAGACACTTAACAATAACAAGAGACAGTGGCATGAGTAGTTAGTTGAAGCCTTGTGGGCCTACTGCATCACATATAGAACTCCAACTCAATCTGCTCCTTTCTCCTTAGTGTGTGGGTCCTAAGCCGTTCTACCATTAGAAGTCCAACTCCCATCACTAAGGATAGCTGTGGGTAGCAAAATCACAATAGAGTAAAATGCAAAGTTGAGGTTAGAAGAGCTTGAAGGTTTAGAGGAGAGGCACTTGTAGGCATGCCAAAACCTCAAATTGTACAAAGCTAAAATGATTCAAGCTCACAACATGTTGGTCCGTTCTAGACCTTTTCAAGTATAAGAGCTTATTTTAGTTATAATGAGATCGATTGTTGCCCATCGTAAGATAGGAGGCAAGTTTGAACCAACTTGGGAAGGCCCTTTGGCAGAGAGAAGGCCTATCAAGGAAGATCTTATCAACTTATTAATCATAAGAGAGAGTGCCCAATGCTTCCAATCAATGTGCTCTACTTAAAAAAATATTATAAATCATGTTCAAAAATAATTATCATTAATAAAAATTCCATTTTGAATTCAATCTCTTTCATGTTGAAAGTATTCCTGTTTGTGAATCTTCCACGATGTGTTTAGGATAGGTGTAAGAAACCCGAGTGGCATCCTATCCTTCATCGATACAACACAAACATAAACTACACACAAAAATATAAAACAAACACATATCTTATATCTCGGGCTACTTTGAGTTGAGATAACACCCCTAGAGGTACTCACTCAATAGTTGCTCTAGGTGGGGCCGACATGCTACCCTCCAAGTGTTTCACCCCAGTGGTGTTCTTACTTTGGAGGATGTAAGTTTGCTATGCTTTCCTTTCTTACTTGGCTACTACACATCGATGAGTGCCTTGTTAGTTTGGAAGGCCTTACTACATGGCCGATAAGCTACATCATGTTAGTTTTGTTTAAGAGGATGTGAGTCTGGTATGCATTCTTTTTGGATTAGCCTTCGTGCACTGACTGGGTTAAGTATATTTAAGGTTTAAGATAAGTCCCCTAGCATCTCCTTCCCTCCTGACTGATTCAAGTCTGGGTCCAGTCCTTCCTCGAGCTCTCCACTTAGTAGTTACTCTAGGTCAGATAGCATATGTGCTGCTGACGATAGACTATCCTAATGATTAGTTCCACTTGGAAATTTTTAATCCTACACACTTTCTTTCCAGATTGATCGTTGCACACCAACTAGCACCTTAGGTTGGTTGGTTCTCACTATGCTGATGGATACACCACTCATGCTGATAGGTACACCTTTGGTTGGTTGCTACTCGCACCTTAGGATACACCACTCATGACAGATGTAAGTCTGCTACACTTTCTCCTTAAGTTGGCCATCGCATAGCTATAGGCTTTCTTTTCCAGGGCTCAAGATAATGCCCCTAGTAGCATCTCCCCTATGGGCACTATAATTGGATCACATCCTTTGTGAACCCATTTAGACACTACCCGAGTTACTATCAAATTGGATAGTTCCCCTTTCTTAATAATCACCCCTGTGGTTGGAGAATCCATTCTATGGATGCACAGATTCTCCTTTGGTCTAGTAAATCTGAGATGGATTAAGGCCGACATAGCCCATTTTCAGTGTGGTCCCTCACATACCAACAAGGTCCACAAAAAAATATAAACAAGATATATATCACTTGTGGATTAGGAGGAAACCCCTAGTGGTACATTTTCCCAAGCAGGCATCCTATCTTTAGGAAAGTTTTAGCAAAACTCCCTATAAGAATTTCCTGACTACTCTTGAGTTGATATAAGTCTCCAACATTATTCACTCAGTAGTGGTCCTTATGTTGAGTTCTATTTGTTGTGCTACCAACAAGTCACCCCAACTGTTGTTCCCTACTTTAGAAGATGTAAGTCTGTTATTCCCTCCCATAACGCTGCAATCAAAGGCAACTCATTAGCTCAACCACACCGAGACTATCCCTTTGGATGTTGTTCCCTACTTTAGAAGATGTAAGTCTGTTATTCCCTCCTAGCATAACTGTTGCACACCGAAAGGCAACCCCTTAGGTTGGCTAGCTCAACCACATGGCCAGTAGATTATCCCTTTGGATTTATAAATTTGAGATAGGACAAGTTTGATATAGCCCCTTCTTAATGTGTCCATCACACATCGACATGGTTCATAAATTAAATCTATCAAATTTGATCGAGCTCACATTCCCGGTGGATATTCCCTCAATTCAAAACCAAACTAAACCAAACAAACCCTATCAAATCACATGAAATTAAGATAAAATTAATCCTAACTACTTTTGAGTTGACATAAGTCCCTAGCGGCATTGACTTAGAATTTGCCCTAGGTTAGATTCGATTTGTTGTGCATCAAACAGGTCACCCCAGCAGTTGTTCCTCATTTTGGAAGATGTAAGTCTGCTACGCCTTCTTCCTAGCCGCTGCACGTAAAGGCAACCCCTTAGGTTGGCTAGCTCTACCCCACGGCTGGTAGACTATCCCTTTGGATTTGTAAATCTGAGGTAGGTCAAGGCTGATATAGCCCCTTCTTAGTGGGTCCATCGCACACCAACAAGGTACATACATTAACTTAGATTAAATTAAACTTAATATGACTTTCCCTAGTGGAGTTAAATCACACCCTTCTCTATAGTGGAGCCCCAAATCATATATAAATAAGTCAAGCAAACAAATCAAATTCAAAACCAACCTCCTTAGTTGAGCCAAATTAAACTAACTCCTCAAGTATAGTCTAA
>CM038214.1:266647833-266713114 GCA_021442155.1 Cymbidium sinense | reverse complement strand
TTTATTTTTGGTTGGGTTTTTTATTTTAGTTTGTTTTTTAGGTTTAGGTTTAGGTTTATACTTATTTTTTAGCTTAGTTTTATTTAATTTTTTTTATTTAGGTTTAGGTTTTATTTTATTATTTTTAGGTTTAGGTTTAGGTTTTTATTTTATTTTTTTAGGTTTAGGTTTTAGGTTTTCATTTTACTTTTATTTTTAGGTTTTATTTTTTAGTTTAGGATTAGGTTTATTATTATTATTATTTATTTGATTTAGTTTAGGGTTTACGTTTAGTTTATTTTAGGTTTAGGTTTAGGTTTTACTTATTTAGTTTAGTTTATTTTAGTTTAGATTTAGGTTTATTTTATTTTGTTTATTTTAGGTTTAGTTTTTTTTTTAGTTTAGGGTTTAGTTTTTTTTTAGTTTAGGGTTCAATTTTTTATTTATTTTTAGATTTTTTTAGGTTATTTCTTAGGTTTAGGTTTTTATTTAGTTTTTATTTTATTTTATTTTAACTTTATTTTATTTTTATTTTACGTTTAGTTTTTATTTTTTTTTGGTTTTTTATTTTTAGGTTTATTTTATATTTTTTAGTTTAGTTAAGGTTCTTCTTTATTTTATTTTAGTTTAGCTTTATTATTTTATTTTATTTTTATATTTAGGTATAAGTTTAGGTTTAAGATTTAGTTTAGGTTTTTATTTTATTTTATTTAGGTTTAGGTTTTTTTACTTATTTTATTTTTAGGTTTTATTTAGTTTAGGCTTAGGTTTTAAAGTTTTTAGGATTTAGGGTTTAAGGTTGAAGGTTTTATGGTTTATAGTTTAGAGTTTAGTGTTTTAGGTTTTAGGATTTAAGGTTTAGTCTTTAGGGTTTAGGGTTTAGGGTTTTAAGATTTAGGGTTTATGATTTAGGGTTGTAGGTTTAGGGTTCATATTAGGTTTAGTTTATTTTAAGTTTAGGTTTAGATTTTATTTTTTTTAATTTAGTTTATTTGTTTAGGTTCAGGTTTATTTTATTTTATTTATTTTATGTTTAGGTTTTTTTTAGTTTAGGTGTTTATTTTATTTTTTAATTTATTTAAGTTTAGGCTTATTTATTTCTTTTATTTTTAGGTTTTATTTAGTTTAGATTTAGGTTTTAGGGTTTAGGGTTTTAGGTTTAGGGTTTAGGGTTTACGATTTAGGGTTTGGGCTTTAGGGTATAAGGTTTAGGGTTTACGATTTAGGGTTTTAGGATATAGGGTTTAAGGGTTTATGGTTTTTGGGTTTTAGGGTTTAGTGTTTAGTGTTTAGGTTTTAGAGTTTAGTGTTTTTATAGTTTAAGGTTTAGGGTTTTTAGGGTTTAAGGTTTAGGGTTTAGGTTAAAGTTTAGGTTTAGGTTAACAGGTTTAAGTTTAGTTATAAGTTTAGGGTTTAGGGTTTAGGGTTAGCTTAGGTTAGTTTAGGGTTTAGGGTTTTGGCTTTTTAGGGTTGAGGTTTAGGGTTTAGGGTTTAGGGTTTAGTGTGTAGGGTTTGGGGTTTAGGGTTTAGGGTTTAAGGTTATTTTTAGGGTTTAGGATTTAGGGTTTAGGGCTTAGGGTTTATGGTTATTTTTAGTGTTTAGTTTAGGATTTCGGGTTTAGGATTTAGTGATTAGGGCTTAGTGTTTATGGGATTTAAAAATAATTAAGTAAACTCATCGATTTAGGTTTATTTAGTTTTATCTTTATTTATTTTAGTTTATTTTATTTTTTATTTCTATTTAGGTTTATTTTTTAGTTTTATTTAGTTTGGTTTATTTATTTTAGGTTAATTTATTTTAGTTTATTTGTTTGGCTTAGGTTTAGGTTTATATTAATTTTTTATTTTAGTTTTATTTTTATTTTATTTTTTAGGTTTACATTTTATTTTTTACTTTTAGGCTTTGGTTTAGGTTTTTATTTTTATTTTTTTAGGTTTAGGTTTTAGCTTTTTATTTTATGTTTATTTTAGGGTTTAGGATTTTTTAGGGTTTATGGTTTAAGGTTTAGGGTTGTAGGTTTAGGGTTTTTGGTTTAGGTTTAGTTTTTGGGTTTGGGGTTTAGGGTTTAGGGTTTAGGGTTTAAGATTTAGGGTTTAGGGTTCAGGGTATTTTTCTTACAAAAAATTAATTAAACCGGTAAGTTTTGGTTTATTTAGTTTAGATTATTTTATTTTTTTGACTTTTATTTAGGCTTTATTTTTTATTTATTTTGGTTTATTTATTTTAGGTTTATTTATTTTACTTTATGTTTGTTTTTTAGTTTTTTTTTAGGTTTATGTTTTCATTTATGTTTATTTTTTAGTTTCATTTTATTTTTATTTTATTTTTTAGGTTTAGGTTTAGGTTTAAGTTTGGGGTTTAGGGTTGTAGGTTTAGGGTTTAGGTTTTTTTAATCTTTTAATTTTTAAAATTAGATATACTCATACGTTTAAGTTTATTTACTTTATTTTTTATTTATTTTAGTTTATTTTATTTTTTACTTTTATTTAGTTTAATTTTTTAGGTTTCTTTATTTTAGTTTAGGTTTTATTTTATTTATTTATTTATTTTATTTTAGTTTATTTTTTTTTTTTATCTTATTTTATTTTTTAGGTTTTGGTTTAGGTTTTAGCTTAGGTTTTTATTTTAGTTTATTTCAAATTTTATTTAGGTTTATTTTTTTTTATTTTTTTTTATTTTTTAGGTTTTATTTAGTTTAGGTTTAGGTTTTTAGGGTTTAGGGTTTAGGGTTCAGGGTTTGGCATTTAGGGCTAGGGTTGTAGGTTTTAGGGTTTATGGTTTAGGGTTTAGGGTTTTAAGGTTTAGGGTTTTTGGTTTCGGTTTAGGGTTTAGGGTTTAGGGTTTAGTATTTAGGCTATAGGGTTTAGGGTTTAGGCTTTAAGCTTTAGGGTTTAGAGTTTAGGGCTAGTTTAGGGTTTAAAGTTTAGGGTTTTAGGGGTTAGGGTTTAAAGTTAGGGTTAGGATTATGGTTTAAAGTTTAGGGTTTAGGGTTTAGGATTAGTTTAGGATTTTAAGCTTTTTGAGTGTTTAGAGTTTAGGTTTGTAGGTTTAGGGTTTAGGGTTTAGGGTTAAGGGTTTAGGGGATTTTTTTTTTTAATTTAGTAAATAGTAGGTTTTGGTTTATTTAGTTTATTTTTTATTTATTTTAGTTTATTTTATTATTTTTTTATTTATTATTTTTATTTAGTTTACTTTTTTTATTTGAGTTTCTATTTTTTATTTTAGTTTATTTTTTAAGTTTAGGCTTAGATTTATGTTTATTTTTTTAGTTTAGTTTTATTTTAATTTTATTTTTAAGGATTAGGATTTATTTTTTATTTTTATGTTTTTATTTAGTTTAGGTTTAGGTTTTAGGTTTTAAGGGTTTAGGGTTTAGGGTTTAGTGTTTAGGGTTTATTATTTAAGCTTTAGGTTTAGTTTAGATTTAGTTTAGGTTTATATAGGGTTTAGGGTTTTAGGTTAGTTTAGGGTTTAGGTTTAAGGTTTAGGTTTAGTTTAGTTTTATGATTTAGGTTATTTATAGTTGGTTGTAGTTTAGGGTTTAGGGTTAGGTTGTTTAGGGTTTAGTTAGTTTAGGTTTAGGGTTTGGGTTTTAGGTTTAGGTTTTATGTTATAGGTTTTAGGGTTTAGTTTAGGTTGTGTTTAATTTTTTTATTTTAGAGTTAGTTTAGGTTTCTTTAGGATTAGTTTAGTTTAGGGTTATATGGATTAAATTTTTAAACAAATCTAACAAATAATAAAGTGGAAAGATTGGGATTAGAATAAGTTATTACATGGTTGAAATGAAATTGTTGTTAAAAAACTTTCTTCTATTTATCCTACTAAGATCAATTATTTAGAGTTTTACTCGGTAAAGCAAACCAAAATTATAAATGAGTACATGAACAAATTTGAAGTATTGTTGTCATCTTCTAAAATTAGGGAAAGATTATGCTAATGTTGTGTAGGTTTAGAGTGACTTGAGCCCTAAACTTAAAAGAGACACTACAAAAAATTAAGCTAATGTTTAGTTTTTATTTTAATTTTGCTTTTTTATTCTTAGGTTTATTTTATTTTTTTTGTTTAGTTTAGATTTTTATATATTTTATTTTAGTTTTTCATTATTTATTTTATTTTATTTTTAGGTTTAGGCTTATGTTTTAGTTTAGGTTTTTATTTTATCATATTTTTTATTTTATTTAGGTTCAATTTTTTTATTTTTTTATTTTATTTAGGTTTATGCTTTTAGGTTATTAGGATTTAGGGTTTAGGGTTTAGGGTTTAGAGTTTAGGGTTTAGGGTTTTGGGTATAGGGTTTAGGGTTAGGGTTTAAGGTTTAGGGTTTAGGGTTTATTATTTAGGCTTTAGGGTTTACGACTTTTAGCATTTACGGATTAGGGTTTAATGTTTAGGCTTTAGGGTTAGCTTAGGGTTTAGGGTTAGTTTTGGGTTTAGGGTTTAGAGTTTAGGCTTTAGGGTATAGGTTTTTTTGGGTTTAGGATTTAGGGTTTAGGGTTAGTTTTGGGTTTAGGGTTTTAGGTTTTAGGATTTTGGGTTTTGGGTTTAGGGTATAGGCTTTAGGGTTTAGGGTTAGTTTAGGGTTTAGGATTTTAGGGTTTAGGGCTTAGGGTTTAGGGTTAGGGTTTAGGGTTTAACATTTAGAGTTTTAGGGTTTATTTTTATTTATTCTGATTAGGGTTTAGGGTTTTAGTTTTTTTAAATTAAACAAGTTTAGTTATTTAGTATATTTAGTTTATTTTTTATTTATTTTAGTTTAATTTATTTTTATTTTTATTTTGGTTTTTTTTATTTAGTTTAGTTTATTTATTTTAGGTTTATTTATTTTTGTTTAGGTTTTTTATTTAAGTTTATTTTTAGGTTTAGGTTTAGGTTTATTTTTTAGTTGAGTTTTATTGTTTTTATATTTTATGTTTAGGTTTTATTTTTTATTCTTAGGTTTAGGTTGAGGTTTTTGTTTTATGTTTTTAGGTTTAAGTTTTAAGTTTTATTTTAGGTTTATTTTTAGGTTTTATTTTTAAGTTTAGGTTTCGGTTCATTTTTAGTTTATTTTAGTTTATTTAATTTATGTTTAGGATTAGGTTTAGTTTATTTTAGGTTTTTTTTTTTTATTTTAGCTTTATTTATTTTAGTTTAGGTTTAAGTTTATTTTATTTTGTTCATTTTATTTCTATTTTAGGTTTAGGTTTTCTTTTTAGTTTATGATTTAGGTTTTATTTATTATTTATTTTTAGGTTTTAATTTTATATTTATTTTTTAGGTTTAGGTTTTTATTTAGTTTTTATTTTATTTTATTTTAGGTTTATTTTATTTTTATTTTTCTATTAGGTTTTATTTTAGGTTTATTTTAATTTTAGGTTTATTTTATTTTTTTAGTTTAGTTTAGGTTTTTATTTATTTTATTTTTTTGGGTTTAGGTTTAGGTTTAAGTTTAGGTTTAGGTTTAGGTTTTAGTTTATGTTTTTTATTTTATTTTATTATTTTATTTTATTTAGGTTTATATTTTTTATTTATTTTATTTTTAGGTTTTGTTTAGTTTAGGTTTAGGTTTTTAGGTTTTTAGGTTTTTAGGGTTTAGGGTTTAGTATTTAGGGTTTGGGGTTTAAGGCTCAGGGTTTAGGGTTGTAGGTTTTAGGTTTTAGGGTTTGGGGTTTAGGGTTTAGGGTTTAGGGTTTTGGGTTTTAGGGTTTAAGGTTTGGGGTTTAGGATTTAGGGTTTAGGCTTTTAGGGTTTAAGGTTTAGGGTTTAGGGTTTAGGGTTTAGGGTTTTAGGGTTCAGGGTTTAGGGTTGTAGGTTTAGGGTTTGTTTAGGGTTTAGGGTTATGTTTTTTTTTTAATTTAGGGTTTATGGTTTAGCGTTTGTTTAGGATTTAGGGTTGTAGGTTTAGGATTTAGGGTTTTGGGAACCCATGTGAAATTTATTGCCACACAAAGGTTAGGTCTTAGAGGATAAACTCAAGAACTACTATAAAATGTCACTAGAGTGAATCTATCTAAGTACAACCATAAAAGAAGGAAAAATAAAGAGAAGAAAAATTGAAAGAATATAAAGTAGCAAAAAAAAAAGCAGAGGACACCTTACAACACTTGTGAAGATAAGAGAAGCATATGCCACCACTAAAGAAGGAACCTGTAAGGAAACAACACAGAACCTGCAAATAGCTAGAGAAAGGAATTAGCACAGGTAGATAATTACAAGAAAAATTAATTGAAAAAATAAAGGAGTGTGAGAGAAATTTAGAGAACTGTGTGAAGAAAGGCTTAGGCTCAGTCACATAAGAATGGAGTAGCCGCAAACATGAGGATCCAAACTTCAAAGGAAGGGTTACATCACAAGTGCTACTACTAGCCAAGTTAAGAGTGAAATCATCCCAGCCATCATAGCCTACATACCTAGGGGAAGCAGCTGTCACTGGATGAAAATCATTTGATCTTTAATACCTACATAACAAACAATACCAAAATACACTATAGAAGAAAAGGAAACAATATTGAGCATGGCAAAATGATGCCCCCAATCCCTTGAAAGATAAGCACCACCTAAGTATTCGAACATAGCATGTGAATGAACACAAACCACTACCAGTTAATCATCATGGCAAGGACAACACCCCCATAGTGATGAAAGCCAATCAGGAGCAACAGCCTAGGTGTTAACATCCACCTATTAATAGCTAGATCACAACAATAATTATACAGGTCTAATAGAGCCAAGAGTAACCTTAGCTAGCAGATAAACCCATATAGAAAAAGCACAGGTAGTGAGGCTAACTGAATGACAATTAACATAACAAAAAGGCAGGCAGAAATCCAACAGAAATAATTAGTTTGTTGAACATAATAACCTGATAAACCATTCAGTCGATAGACAAAATAACAAACCAAATAATGTAACCAACAATAGAGGAGAAGGTAGGCAGTGTCATTATAGAAATGAGCCATGATAGGACTCAAAATATAAATAGCTAAAAAATCCATCATAAATAGGGAAGATAGTCCAACTGATAGGCAAACAACAACAACAAAAATAGGTGGAAAAAGAGACCAAAAGAAATCCCAACTGTGTAGGGAAATATTAGTAATCACAAAATTAAGAAGAGAAAGAGAACCAGTGAACATAATCAACAAAGTAATTGATCAATCCATGAGGGTTAAAAAAGTAGCAAATCCCGAGGTCATGAAGCAGGGCAATAGTCCCATGTAAGGAGACTATTAGCAAATACAATGAGAGCACAACATGTTAAAGAACAAATAGCAGGTAGGTAACCAATAGATGAGGCTAAAGAGTCAAATTCCACCAGAACAGGATAACCAAAAAAATGCAATAGATAAGTGCAGCAGAAAATTGAGAAGGGGACAGTGCAAATCAAGGAAAATAGAAAGAGGAAAATACAGACAAAGCAAATAGTGAATCGAGTAGAAAATAGAATAATGTAACTTAATTTTTGAGGTAAGGTAATCCAGAGTTATCCAAATTAACCAATCCACGCAAATCTTTAGGAAGGCTAAAATGATCAAAAAAGGTGAGCACATCTAATCTAGCACCTAGATTAGCAAGATAGTCAACACAAGCATTTCCTTCATTCCAAATGTGAGTGATTTTAAAAAGCGAGAGAGGAGAGCTCTAGTATGATTAAGGAGGTAGTATAAATCTATGTTTCCCACCTTGGTGGAAGTCACCATATCAATGAGCAAAAGAGCATCAACTTCAATCAGATATTGAACCAACCTTTTGCAAATAAATCTCTATAGCTTTGTTAGACCATTAATTCAGCAGATATAGAATAAGCTTTAAGGGGGTAACCAAAAGCACAAATGATACTACCTTTAAAGTTTCTGAAAATGCCACCACAGTCAAATTCAATTTGAGAGATAGAGCCATCAGTATTAATTTTGATAGTATTGTTATGTGGCTTTCTCCAATAGATAAGCTTATCTTCTTTCTAGTTGGGGATCTCAGGCAAGCTAAGACCTAGCTTGTTGGCGACAAATTTGCACCCTTTAAAGTGATTATTAGTAATTAAGCTAGCATTAAATAAAGTAAGGATTTTTTCTTTAGTTCTAGTAATAATCCTCTTGTGCTTCATAGGGATACCATGATGTTTGGCATCATTTCTATCCATCCATATGAACCAATATAAGAGTGATGGCGATTAATTACTTTAATGTGACCTTTCAGTTTTATGAAAAAATAGACATTAATAAGCTGATATAAGGATAAAGAACCATGAAAATGGTTAATATTGAAAAGTTCATCATACCAAACCCACAATTTGGAGGCGATAGCTCCATTGACAAAAAAATGATTCACATTTTCTATGTGAAAACAACAATAGCATTTGGAAGGCAACTGAAAGCCATTACCCCCACATCAAAGAGTCAACAGGAATGAATTTTTTAGAATTCTCCAAATAAGGACAGAGTAAGAGATAGGGATAATGTTATTCCAAATTTTAAAAACACATTAGAGAAAACCTTCTCTAATATGATTCAGACCTCTTTAAGAATAAATTCACCATTATGAGAGCTTAAAGAGAATCGATTAGGCTTGTTAGAAATGATAGGAATGTTAGTGAATTTATCTAAAGAAATAGGAATATAATCGTGAGTTTACTATTATTCCAATTATTATTATTCCAAAAGGAGTTCACTTTAAGTAGAATGAGTAGATAGAAATCATCAATAGAACCACGCCAATCAGTTGTCTTGCCAAAGAAAGAAGATCCGAGTTAACCCCAAGAAATAAGGGATTCAGCTTCCCATTTGATGGAGCAAAGTCTTTTCCAGATTGGGGAGTCACTCACTTTGTAAGGACAAGTATGAGGATGCTTACCCTAACAATATGTGGCAGTCATGAAATTGGCCCAAAGACTATTCTTGCTCCTAAAATTCCACCAAAGGTTATGAGAGAAAGCAGTAATAGCTTCACGAATAGACTTACAGCAAGCCCACCCTCAGCAAGGGTGCCATAACTTTTATACGAAGAAGTCCAATGCATCCTTTTATTAGAATTGTTAGAGTCCCAAAAAAATTTATTAAGGAGACATTATATTCTATTTAAGGTAGAATTAGTAGGGATGATGGTTTGAATAAGATATAGAGGCATGGAATTAAGGGTACTCTTGAGCAAAGTAAGCTTGCCACCAAAGGAAAGTAAGTGAAATTCCTAAACAAGAATTTTTATTAGCAATTTTTTAGATTAGATCATCAAAGAGATGTGATCTCTTTTGACCTTTGTATAGAGGAGCACCAAGATATTTGATAGGGAGTTGTTGTTGTTTAAAACTAGTGATTCTCAAGATTTGATTGATTTTTTTTGTTGGAGATTTTAGAAGAGGTAATGAAACAACTTTTGCCTTCATTGATAGAAAGACCACTTTCATTACCAAAGTTATTTAAGAAATTCTTAATGCATTTAATGTGATGGATGGAAGCATTACAAAAAATAATGAAATCATCATCAAAACTAAAATGAGAGACATGTATACCACCAAGAGTTCTAAAATACATGCTAGATTGTTGTTGAAAAAAAGCTCTAAAAGATATTCCATAAATAATAAAATGGAAGGGGACAAGGGGTCACCTTGTCTCAAACCATGAGAAGAAGGGAAAAACCTAAGGCCTCACCATTAAGAATAAGAAAACCAAACATTAATATAATTTTTAATTAGGTAGATGAAGTTTTCAGAAAAGCTAAACAAATGAAGAATGTGTAAAAGGAAATCCCAAGAGATGTTATCAAATGCTTTAGAAATATCTAATTTAAATAGGATGTTACCACCTATATTAGGAGCATCCAAATCATGAATCAGCTCTTGAGCAAGAAGACTATTATCGTATATAGCTCTACCTTTAACAAAGCCAGTTTGGTTGAGGGAGATAATTTTTTGAAGAGGACTAAGTCTATTGGCAAGCATTTTAGCAATCAATTTATGAAATAAAGTACAAAGACTAATAGGTTTGAAATCACTCCAGGATTCATGATTATCAATTTTAGGTATAAGGATAATGGAAGTACTAGAAAAATATCTAGGAAAAGGATTACCAGTAAAGAAATGAATAATAGCATGAACTAGATCATACTTAATTATAGGCCAACAATGCTGGAAAAATTTTGTCGTATAACCTTCTGGACCAGTACAGAATCACATGTTATTAAGAATTTTACCAATCTCCTCTTTGTAGAAAGCAAATGATGATTGTCATCATTGGTAATGATTGATGGGATCAAATGGGAGCTAGAAATATCATCTAAAGTGTGGCTCTTGTTAAGAATATTTCTAAAGTGATTAATAATAGATGCTTTAATCTCATTAGTGTTGATCAATCTCCATTATCACTTTTAATTTTTTGGATAGAGTTTAAAGCTTTCTTTTATTGAATAAAGCATGAAAATACCTTGTATTTTTTGTCCCCATCGATATGCTTACTAGCCTTTTTGCCAATAAGTTTCTTCATATTGATAGTTAACCAGTTATCTTTGGCTTCATTCAAATCCTTCTACTTAGAAGAGTCAGTCAAAACTGCATTTTCAAGACTACAAATGAAAAGTTCCATATTTTTGATATTAGCAAAGAGACTTTTAAAATATTGCTTGTTCCACCAAACCAAGTTTTGTTTAAGCCTTTTAAGTTTAAACCAGAATCTAATCATGCCCCTAACTGAATTGTTAGGGTGTAGGGGGGTGACCCAATTGGTGGTAACAACTTTTAAAAAATTGAGGTGCTGAATCCACATATTTTGAAATCTAAAAGAGGAGGAGGATAATCTTTTAGAGTTATTTTAACTGAAATCAAAAGAGGAGCATGATATAACAAAGTTTACTCAAATGTTCAATAGAGGTAAAGGCCATTGATTAATCAATGAGAGTTAAAAATTCTATCAAGGCATTGCCAAAGTTTAGAGTTATGCCAAGTATAATTAGAACCAAAAAAACTAATGTTAATAAGGTTGTAATCAAGAATCATATTGGAGAATTCGTCCATAGAATGAATATTTGGAGAGCAACCAGCCCATCTTTCAGAGGAAGAAAGGATAGTATTGAAGTCACCCCCAACCAACCAAGGTTTATTAACTGTTAAAGTAAAACTTCTTAAATTGTCCCAAAGGATGTTCTTACCAACTCTATTATAGGAAGCATAAACAAAAGAGCCTAAAGCAAAAAAATTCACCACATGAGATATGGACATTAAGAACTTGTTTGAGATCATCTAAAATGGAAACATTAACTAGATTGTTCCAAAATCACTAAACTTTATTATTGATATTAAAGAAAAAGTTATTAAAACTGAGCATTCTAGCAACATGATTGATCTTAGAAGCATTTATGATAGGTTCAATGACCAAAGTAAGGATATATTGTTAATATGGCAAAGACTTCTAACACGATTATGGACACTAAGGGTTCCAATCCCTTAAACATTCCAAACAATAGAATTAAACATAAAGGAAATATTAAATAAGCTAAAGGAAAACAAGTAAGTAAAATTATTAGAAAGAGAGCAACCACTCCAATGCCAAAAGGTCATTATTTATGAGATGAAGAACCAGATCTAGTAAATCTAGTTGAGTTATGTGGAAACATTTTTTTGCTATAAGATTTTATTTTAGAAGTTTGGAAAGCTCTATTTTTTATCCAATGTATCACCATCAGAGACTGATTAGAGGTGTTAAGAATAGGATTACAATCAAAACATTTCTAATCACAACTTCCCTTCTTCAATCTCAGGATTAAGCTAAAAATTAGGATTAGAATGAATGTCAATCATGGGATTAGGAGAAGGAGAGGTAGTAATACCATTAAGAGCACAAATACCAGGATCAGATTCAAAATTTTGCTCCTGATTTTCAGCCGTCTTCAAATTTTCATGCAAATTACCATTAAAATCCACATGCTCATTCTCATGCTCAGCATTAATAAGAGGCAAAGAGATGTTAGCCTCTTGAACATTTGAGTTATCATGAGAAGGCAAGTTATCATGTAGAGAAGGATTGATTGACAAACCATCATATTTGACATTAGTAATATCCTTGACCTCATTATATTGAGTATTGGGAGTATCAACATTAAGCACATCAGTGAATTCCAATGAAGCAGAAAAAGCATTTCCATTTGGGTTAGCTTTAGCCACATAAATAAGTTTATTAGCTTTACCATTTGGATTAGTAGAATTAAGATCATTCAAGTTTTTCTTTTTAAGTTGTGGGTGAAGCACAAACCACTCAGAATTATCATGCCCATGAATTTTATAGTGCGAACAAAAAACTGGAAAGTTTTCAAATTCAACTTTTTTGAAAATAACTAAACTTCTCTGAACCAATCCAAATTTCCTTAGGATGTTTTTTAGAAATATCAAGTTCAACCAGTATACGAGCAATAGATGGGGATCTCAGGTGGCTTTGATCAATTTGAAGAGGCTAACCAAAAAGAGCTCCAACACTAAATAGAACCTGGTGAGTAACATAGTGAATCCTCATATTTGGAAAAGCCAACCAAATAGGAACAATCGGTGATTCCTCTTTTATATCAAAGAGGAGACACAAAAGATATTTGACAATTGAAAACAAAGTAAGAACGATGAGAGAAAACCCTTGAGTAGTCTAAATCATTTGTAAACTGAATCAAAACATGTCTAGGATCGATCAAACCAACAGAGAAAGCACCATAGAGTTTAAGATTGAGAAATAAAGAGCAAATATTATCCAAATTTGGATGCCGAAATGCTAATTTTCCAACCAAAATAAATTCATACAGCTTAGCTAGCTTCTCAACATTAAGATCCGATCACATGATCACAGGGATGCCACGAATTAAAAGGGGAAAGGTTCTTACTAGAGAGAGCATCCTTAAAGTATTTAATGGCAGGCACAATAGCATGTGCTTTCGATTCTAAAAATCCCATAAAATCCAATTCCCTAATCACCGCATCCATAAAGGAAATGGCCATGGCCAAGATCCACCATCAACAACATAGGAACATCAGCGTGTATGGCCGAGCAAAGATAAGCAACAAAATGATTGGAGTATCAAGAGTGGTGAAAAAATCAACAAAGAGAAGAACCTCAAGAGGAAAAATGAAATTGCATAGGAGATGGAGGAGGAGGAGGGTTTAGGTTTGGGTTTATGTTAGTTTAGTTTTAGTTTTTATTTAGGTTTAGGTTTAGGTTTTTAGGTTTAGGTTTATTTTTTTATTTTTAGGTTTAGGTTTAGGTTTATTTATTTTTAGGTTTAGGTTAAGGTTTATATAGTTTATTTATTTTATTTTATTTAGTTTTTATTTTTAGATTTAATTTTTTTTAGGTCTTAGTTTAGGTTTAGGTTTAGGTTTAGGTTTGGGTTTAGGTTTACGTTTAGATTTAGGTTTAGTTTATTTATTTATTTTAGGTTTAGGTTTAGGTTTATTTTTTAATTTTATTTTTTATTTTAGTTTTAGGTTTAGGAATAAATTTATTTATTTAGGTTTAGGTTTAGGTTTAGTTTATTTTTATTTTTAGTTTAGGTTTAGGTTTAGTTTTTTGGTTTTGGTTTTGGTTTAGGTTTAGGTTTATTTTTATTTATTTATTTTTATTTAGTTTATTTAGGTTTAGGTTTATGTAGTTTTTTTATTTATTTAGTTTTAGGTTTATTTAGTTTTTATTTTATTTTTATTTAGGTTTAGGTTTAGGTTTATTTAGTTTTAGTTTATTTTTATTTTATTTATTTTTTAGATTTAGGTTTAGGTTTAGGTTTAGTTTATTTTAGTTTAGCTTAGGTTTTATTTAGTTTTATTTATTTAGTTTTAATTTTTTATTTTTTTAGTTTAGGTTTATTTATTTATTTATTTAGTTTCTAAGTTTTTTAGGTTTATGGTTTAGTTTATTTAGTTTTAGTTTAGTTTTTATTTAGTTTTAGTTTATTTTAAAGTTTTTCTATTTTTATTTTATTTTAGTTATTATTTTGGTTTAGGTTTTTGTTTAGGTTTATTTAGTTTTTATTTAGTTTATTTTATTTTTATTTCTAATTTAGTTTTTTAGTTTTTTATTTTTAGTTTAGTATTTATTTCTTATTTTTTTGGTTTTTTAGTTTTTATTTTTTAGGTTTAGGTTTTTATTTAGGTTAGTTTTTAGTTTATTTTAGGTTTAGGTTTAGTTTTTATTTAGGTTTAGGTTTAGGTTTAGGTGTAGGTTTATTTAGTTTTTTATTTAGTTTATTTAGTTTTAGTTTACTTTATTTTTTTAGTAAGTTTAGTTTATTTTTTATTTATTTATTTAGTTTTTTATTTTTAGGTTTATTTTTATTTATTTAGGATTATTTAGGCTTAGGTTTAGTTTTTTAGTTTTTTATTTTAGTTTATTTTATTTTAGTTTATTTAGGTTTAGGTTTAGGTTTAGGTTTAGGTTTACTTTTTAGTTTTTATTTAGTTTTATTTTTATTTTATTTTTAGGTTTAGTTTTTATTTATTTAGTTTTTTATTTTTTTAAGTTCTTTTAGGTTTAGGTTTAGATTTAGGTTTAGCTTTATTTTTTAGGTTTAGGTTTTTTAGTTTTTAGTTTATACTTTAATTTTTATTTTAGGTTTAGGTTTAGTTCTATTTATTTTTGGTTTTTAGTTTTTTATTTTTAGTTTTAGGTTTAGGTTTAGGTTTAGGTTTAGTTTAGTTTAGGTTTAGGTTTATTTTTATTTTAGTTTATTTTTAGTTTTACTTTAGTAGGTTTTAGTTTTTTATTTTAGGTTTATTTAGTTTTCAGTTTATTTTAGTTTAGATTGAGGTTTAGGTTTAGGTTTAGGTTTAGATTTATTTAAGTTATTTATTTAGTTTTTAGTTTAGGTTTAGGTTTATTTAGATTAGTTTATTTTTAGTTTTTTATTTTTTTAGTTTTATTCTTAGATTAGTTTATTTAGGTTTAGGTGTATTTTAGGTTTAGGTTTAGGTTTTGGTTTAGGTTTATTTTATTTTTAGGCTTAGGTTTATTTTTTTTAGGTTTATTTTATTTATTTTAATTTTAGTTTATTTTATAATTTATTTTTAGCTTTTAGGTTTAGGTTTAGGTTTATTTAGTTTAGTTTATCTTTTAGTTTTAGGTTTAAGTTTAGTTTAGTTTTTATTTTTATTTAGGTTTAGGTTATTTTATTTTTTTATTTTATCTTATTTTATTTAGTTTTTAGTTTTTAAGTTTTAGTTTATTTTTAGTTTATTTTAGGCTTAGTTTTTTTTAGTTTTTTTATTTTTTATTTAGTTTAGTTTTTATTTCTTTATTTATTTTTATTTTTATTTAGTTTTAGTTTTTAGGTTTAGGTTTAGGTTTAGGTTTAGGTTTAGGTTTAGTTTATTTTTATTTTATTTTTTTAGTTTATTTTATTTTTTATTTTTTAGGTTTAGGTTAGGTTTAGGTTTAGGTTTTTAGGATTATTTTTTATTTTATTTTTTATTTAGTTTTATTTTTTTAAGTTTTAGTTTTAGTTTTTTATTTTAGTTTATTTAGGTTTTTGGTTTATTTTTTTTTATTTTATTTATTTTTTAGTTTAATTTTTATATTATTTTTAGTTTTTTTACTTATTTATATTTATTTTCATTTTATTTAGGTTTAGTTTTATTTCTATTTTATTTTATTTTTTAGTTTATTTAGTTATTTATTTATTTATTTAGTGTATTTAGGTTTATTTAGTTTTTATTTTTAGTTTAGTTTTTATTTTAGTTTTTTAATTTTTAATTTTTTATCTTTTAGTTTAGGTTTAGGTTTAGGTTTAGTAGTTTAGTTTTAGTTTTAGTTTATTTAGTTTTTTATTTTTAGTTTAGGTTTTTTAGTTTAGTTTATTTAGTTTATGTTTATTTTAGTTTATTTTTTTAGTTTTATTAGTTTATTTCATTTTTAGTTTATGTTTTTTGTTCTTTTATTTTTATTTATTTATTTTTATTTTTTGGTCTTTTAGGTTTAGTTTAGCTTATTTTAGTTTTGGTTTAGTTTTAGTTTTATTTTATTTAGTTTTAGCTTTTATTTATTTTTTATTTAGTTTTAGGTTTAGGTTAATTTTTAGGTTTAGTTTTTAGTTTTAATTTTCATTTTTAGTTTTAAGTTTAGGTTTAGGTTTAGTTTTTAGTTTATTTTTTATATATTTTTATTTTATTTAGATTTAGGTTTAGGTTTAGTTTATTTTTAGGTTTATTTTTAGTTTATTTTTAGTTTTTTATTTTTAGGTTTTGGTTTATTTTAGGTTTAGGTTTATGTTTAAGTTTATTTATTTATTTAGGTTTAGGTTTTATTTTAGTTTAGTTTAGGTTTATTTTATTTTCTTTTTAGTTCTTAGGTTTAGATTATTTTTATTTAGTTGTAGGTTTAGGTTTAGTTTATTTATTTATTTTTTAGGTTTAGTTTAGGTTTATTTTTTGTTTTTATTTTTATTTAGGTTTAGTTTTTTTTTCTTAGTTTTTTTTTATTTTTAGGTTTATTTTAGTTTTTTATTTAGTTTAGGTTTAGGTTTATTTACTTTTTTAGGTTTAGGTTTAGGTTTATTTATTTATTTTTGTTTTGTTTAGGTTTACTTTTAGTTTATTTTCAGGTTTAGGTTTAGGTTTAAGTTTATGTTTATTTTTAAGTTTAGGTTTAGGTTTAGGTTTATCTTTTTTTTAGGTTTATTTAGGTTTAGGTTTAGTTTTTATTATTATTTTAGTTTAGGTTAATTTAGTTTTTTTTATTTTCATTTTTATGTTTAGGTTTAGGTTTAGGTTTAGTTTTATTTAGTTTTTATTTTATTTTATTTTATTTATTTAGGTTTATTTTTATTTTATTTTATTTTATTTATTTTTTTAGGTTTTGATTTAGGTTTAGGTTTATTTTTATTTTATTTTTTAGTTTAGTTTACTTTAGGTTTATGTCTATTTTTATTTAGTTTTTAGTTTAGTTTAGGTTTAGGTTTAGTTTAGTTTGTTTATTTTAGTTTTTAGTTTTTAGTTTATTTATTTTTAGTGTTTATTTATTTATTTTAGGTTTAGTTTTTTTATTTAGTTTTTAGGTTTATTTAGGTTTGGGTTTTGTTTATTTAGGTTTATTTTCAGGTTTAGGTTTAGGTTTATTTAATTTTAGTTTAGTTTTAGATTTAGGTTTATTTCTTTTTAGGTTTAGGTTTATTTTATTTTTAGTTTAGTTTATTTAGTTTTTATTTAGTTAGGTTTAGTTTTTTATTTATTTTTAGTTGGTTTTTAGGTTTAGTTTATTTATTTTGTTTTTTAGGTTTAGGTTTATTTTACGGTTTATGGTTAATTTATGGTTTAGGTTTAGGTTTAGGTTTATTTTATGGTTTATTTAGGTTTTATTTTAGGTTTAGGTTTATTTAGATTAGTTTAGGTTTATTTAGGTTTATTTTAGGTTTATTTAGGTTTAGGTTTAGGTTTAGGTTTATTTTAGGTTTTTTTTATTTTTTATTTATTTTATTTTTTAGGTTTAGGTTTAGGTTAGGTTTAGGTTTATTTTATGGTTTAGGTTTAGGTTTAGGTTTTAGATTATTTAGGTTTATTTATTTTATGTTTAGTTTATGTTTAGGTTTATTTTAGGTTTTGGTTTACATTTAGGTTTAGGATTTTTAGGTTTAGGTTTATTTAGGTTTAGGTTAGTTTATTTATGGTTAATTTTATGTTTATTTTATGTTTAGGTTTAGGTTTAGGTATAGGTTTATGGTTTAAGTTTTATGTTTATGTTTAGCTTTAGTTTAGGTTTAGGTTTAGTTTAGGTTTATTGGTTTAGGTTTAGGTTTAGGGTTTAGGGTTCAGTGTTTAGGATTTAGGGTTTAGGGTTTAGGTTTAAGGTTTATGGTTTAGGATTTTTTTTTAATTAAGAAAACCAGTAGGTTTAGATTTATTTAATTTATATTTTATTTATTTTAGTTTATTTTATTTTTTATTTTTATTTAGGTTTACATTTTTATTTAGTTTAGTTTATTTATTTTAGGTATATTTATTTTTAGTTTAGGTTTTTTATTTTAGTTTATTTTTTGGGTTTAGGTTTAGGTTTATTTTATTTTTTTAGTTTAGTTTTATTTTTATTTTATTTTTTTGGTTTAGGTTTTATTTTTTATTTTTAGGATTAGGTTTAGGTTTTTATTTTATTTTTTTAGGTTTAGTTTTTAGGATTTTATCTTAGGTTTATTTTTAGGTTTTATTTTTTTTTAGTTTGGGTTTATGTTTACTTTTAGTTTATTTTTTTATTTAGTTTAGGGTTTTGGTTTAGTTTATTTTATGTATAGGTTTAAGTTTTATTTATTTTAGTTTAGTTTATTTTAGTTTACAGTTGGGTTTATTTTAAGTTTAAGTTTTTTTTTAGTTTATGGTTTAGGCTTTTATTTTTATTTTTTTTAGGTTTATTTTATAATTTTTAATTAATTTAACTTTTTTATTTTTAGGTTTATTTTATTTTTTTAGTTTAGTTTAGGTTTTTATTTATTTTATTTTAGTTTAGGTTTTATTTTTATACTATTTTATATTTAGGTTTAGGTTTATGTTTAGGTTTTAGTTTAGGTTTTTATTTTATTTTATTTTTTATTTTATTTAGGTTTATGTTTTTTATTTATTTTATTTTTAGGTTTTATTTAGTTTAGGTTTATGTTTTTTAGGTTTTAGGGTTTAGGATTTAGGGTTTAGGGTTTAGGGTTTAGTTTAGTGTTTAGGGTTTAGGGTTTAAATTAGGGTTTAGGGTTTAGGGTTTTACTTTAGTTTGGGTTTTTAGGGTTTAGGGTTTAGGGTTTAGGGTTTAGGATTGTTGGTTTATGGTTTAGGGTTAGGTTTAGGTTTATGTTTAGGTAAACTGCTAGGTTTAGGTTTATTCAGTTTATCTTTTATTTATTTTAGTTTAGTTTCTTTTTTATTTTTATTTTATTTTATTTAAGGTTCATTTTAGTTTTATTTTAGGTTTAGTTTTTATTTTATTTAGGTTTTTTATTTTTTTAGTTTAGTTTAGGTTTTTTTTTTATTTTATTTTAGTTTAGTTTTTTATTTTTTTTATTTTCTTTTTATTTTTAGGTTTATGTTTTAGTTTATTTATTTTCTTTTATCTTATTTTATTTATTTTAGGTTTAGCTATTTATTTTATTTTATTATTTTATTTAGTTTAGGTTTAGGTTTTCAACTTTTAGTTTAGTTTAGTTTTTTCTTAAAGTTAAGAAAATAGGTTTTAGTTTATTTAGTTTAATTAATTTATTTTTTTATTTATTTTAGGTTTATTATTTATTTAATTTAGTTTATTTATTTTAGGTTTATTTATTTTAGTTTTGTTATTTTAGTTTATTTTAGGTTTAGTTTAGGTTTATGTTTATTTTTAGTTTAGTTTTATTTTTATTTTATTTTTTAGGTTTAGGTTTTATTTTTTTTTTTTTAGGTTTATTGGTTTTGTTTATTTTTTTATGTTTAGGTTTAGGTTTATTTTTTAGGTTTTATTTTAGTTTAGGTTTAGTTTTATTTTAGTTTATATTATTTAGTTTAGGGTTTAGGTTTAGTTTATTTTAGGTTTAGGTTTAGGTTTTATTTATTTTAGTTTAGTTTATTTTAGTTTAGGTTTAGGTTTTTTTTTACTTTATGGTTTAGGTTTTATTTTTTATTTATTTTTAGGTTTATTTTTTAGGTTTAGGTTTTTATATATTATTTATTTTATTTTATTTTAGGTTTATTTTAAATATTTAGTTTTATTTTATTTTAGGATTTAGGATTTGATTTAGGTTTAGGTTTGAGTTTAAGATTTAAATTTAATATATTTAGGTTTATAAGGTTTAGGAATTAGATTTTATTTTAAGGTTTATTTCATTTTATACGTGAATTTAGGTATTTTAAAGTTTATCAAGTTTAGTTTAGGATTTATTTTAAGTTTAGCAAATTAAAGAGGTTTAGGTTTTGTTTAGGTTATTAATTTTATTTAGGATTTGCTTTATTTATTTAGTTTTAAGATTTAGTTTAGGTATAGATAGGTTTTTAGTGTTTAAGGTTTAGGGTTTAGGGTTTAGGGTTTGGGGTTTGGGGTTTAGGGTTTAGGGTTTAAGGTTGTAGGTTTTAGGTTTTAGGGTTTAGGATTTAAGATTTAGGATTTTTTTTTTTTGGGAAACCCCATGTAGGTGGTATTTTATTGCCACAAAAAGAGGGTTACAAGGTCCTTAAAGGGATAAACTCAAAACTATTGCTAAGCTACAATCAACCTAAGAGTAAATCCTATCTAAGTACATCCAAAAAGCAAAGAAGACATTAAAGCAATCAAAAGATACAAATTGTTTAACATAATAAGCCAATGGAAGATTAGGGCCAATGTCATCGTGAGAATGCATGACACTATGGAGCAAACACAAGAGGACAAGAGAAGCACGTGAGAAGATAGCGATTGAAAGTCTTATGGGCTTTATTACCTACAACCTAAACAAAACCATATATAATATAGAGACAAAGCAGAAGGAGAGTCCCATGCAGAAAGTATCATCAATATAGTCAACGACATGAGAATACATACATGAGAATGAGTCATCTTTGCGAGAACCTCATGAAAGTCATATCAAGAAGAGAAATAGCCAGCATATAAACCCTCCACAAGAAAATAGCGAAGAGGCACTGAAAATCGCTAAGCAAGTCAATGAATGTAAATAACACCATCCCAAACATATGATATATATATGAATCTTTCTAGAGGACATACACAAGAAGTAAAGGCCAAAAATGAACCCAATCATAATAATGAATGCAGATGTGAACAACCCCTTATTAATATCCATATGAGTTGGGAAAAAATTGTAAGGAAGGCCATAAGCCAACATAGGAAATAGACCAAAATAATAGCACCTAAAGATAATTCAGCTACTGACTCTAGTAGCGGATAGGACCAAAATCGGATAATCCGATCAACAAACAACCAAGATAGCAAGATAGCAAAAGGTAGTCCATAGTACCACCCATTCAGAATAGACAATGCATACCAAGAAGATAGCTGCAAACCTAACAACGGATGGGAATAGAACAACATAATGTAGATCACAACTATCGAAGATGAGCGGCGAACATAAAAAGCAAGGGCAATCAAGCCAACCCCAACAACAAAATAGTTAATGCAACATTGGAACCCACCGAAGATAAATCAAAAGGGGATTCAAATGAGGGTCAACATTAGAATCCAGAAAAAACAAGATAGAAGATAACCAAGACAAAAATAGCCAAGACAGCAATAGCCAAGACTGCAAGGGACAGCAAGTTGGCCATAAAACCTCTCAATCAGAGTATACATTGCAGTAGTTTGTAACCAAATAGATAGAGCATAAATATAGGGATCTGGAAGGCAGCAGCCCAGACACCAATCACCAAAAACAATCAGAATAGTAATGTCAGAAACAGCTTGCTGAACATAGGACCCTGAAGTCCTACAGCCAACAAAGATGGAGCCAACATAGGAATCCTGAAATACCAAGACAACAAATATCCAAGACAATAAACAACTAAGACAATAAAAATAATCTAGTTGGCAATAAAGCCACCCATCCAGAATAAATAGTGCAATAGATACAAGTTTAACTGAAAGAAGATGGAGAAAATAGCAGCAGATAAAGTAGACCATTGAATTCAGATGATATGCATATAATAAACCAATAAGGGGGTTCAAAGAAAAAGCCACCAAGCAATCAACAACTTCAATAGAGGCTTGCGGAACAAAACAAACCAAAACCTAGAGACAGCATGTAGAGTATTAATCGGTTCAACAACCAATTAATACCAACAAGCGGCAAGTCCACCCAGTAAACAAAGCAAATGTAAAGATCCAAATAATCAAATGGATAATCACAGGGATCTGCACAATTTTAACAGAACAAAGTGGGAAAAAATAGCAATAGGAGAAATCAGCTGTTGCCCAATTGTTAAGAGCAAAAATAGTCAGAAAAATAAAAGGCAGGAAACAGATAATAACCACAAAGACAACCTGCTGGAAAAAGGACCCTAAAATCCAAAAGCCAACAGTGGTAGCAATAAAACAAAAATTACACCCACCATATAAAACTCCAATAAAAAGCAGAATGTATAATAGAAAGGGTTCAAGGATAATCAGCAGAAAAACCTTCCGGATAAAGGATCTAGCTAAACCCACAACCAAAAGGGAAAATAGAAGCCATTAAAAATCTAAACTGCAAGAAATAATAAAAATAAGAAATTGCAAAATCTCTCAGCAGATAGGGAATATGGTTGTCAAACAATACAAGACAACACCAAAAGCACCAAAGATAAACAACTAGCTTTGGATATAAGACTCAATTATCTAGACCATCCAACAACCAAGAAAGAAAATAATAACAAGTTGGCCATAAAACCAACCATTCAAATTATACAATGCATAAGTAAATCCTAGATAGTTAAGGAAATGCGGCCAAGATTAGAGCGAAGTAAAAAAAATAGCGGGGTGAAAGCGACATCATCAATGTTAACACACAAACATTAGAGAGGTAAGAAACCAAGCAAAAAATAAAGCCATCATGAGCATAATCAAGAGAGGCCAATAACAAAACAAAATAAAAAGCGACATGAAGAATAATAGTACAAAGTGGATGCACAATTTTGAGCCAAAGTTAAATAATAATAGATAAAATGATCAAATGTGATGAGATATCGAAGACATTCATAAGAACACCAGGAAACAAATAGCTAACAAACACAAGGTTAGCCTGGGATGGTGAATCAAAATCAATACCATGGAAAAACAACACTACAATTATTGCAACCATAGGATAAGCCAATAAAAGCAAGAACATGAGCCATATAGGGGTTCAAAAGGTCTCATCAATGAAATCCTTTAGGACAAAGAGAACGCTATGAACTATCATCCTCAGAAATCATTGAAAGGAAGTCATTAAACAATTAAACGCAAAGAACCATTAATAATAAAATGCATTCTTTCTTACAGTATGCAAGGTTAGTAATGACATTTAGCAAACATTAAACCAACTCCAAGTGCACTGGACAAAAAATACAATAATTAAACCTTCAACATAGATGTTGCATCTACATAAGATAAACCATTAACAATAACACAAAAAAGATAGCTAGTCCACAACATCAATATTGGAATTCAAGAAATAATTCCAAATCTGGAAAAGTTATAGCGATATTGCAGATCTCATACATTGTGAAGGTAAGGTTATGGAGCATAGGAGAAGCGAAATAGCAAGACCCAAACAAGGTTGGGATAATTAAACCAACAGATGCCATAACTCAAAGGAGAAGAGTAATATGATGATGCATCGAAATTCCAAAGGAAGCAGCACATTAAGTAAAATAGTAGAAAGCTCCCAATTAAAGTTAGGATAATTATACCAACATCACATGCCACAGAGATCGACAAGTAAATAACAAGGGATATCAGGTTGATGCATCAGTAAAGACCAAAGAAGTAACAACAATAAATAAATGATCATGCGAAAAAGGTATTGAAATAGGTGAATCCAATAGATTAGATTAATTTACGAGATAAGGAAGCCTATTGTCCAGATTAACCAACCATGCAAATGTTTAGGCGGTTAGTTGATCAAAGAATTTTATACCATCCAATCTAGCACCCAGTTGGCGGAATCACATGCATTACCCTCTGCCATACATGAGTGATTTTAAATAGAGTTGAGCAAGAGCTCTAATTTGCTTAAGAAGGTAGTATACTGCCCATATTCGTGGAAGTCAAAAGATCAATCAATAGAAGGGCATCCACCTCAATCCAAATATTGAGCCAACCTTTTTGAAGGCAAATTTCAAGAGCTTTGTACACTGCCATGAGCTTAGCAAAGGGAACAGAGCAAGGATTAAGGGGGTATGCAAAAGCACATAGGACTTTTCCATTAAGATTTTTGAAAATGCCACCATAGCTTGAACCTTTAGGAGACCGAGCCATCAGTGTTAACTTTAATAGTGTTGGCCTGTGGTTTTACCCAATAAACAATCTTGTCATCTTTACAGATGGGTTGATCTGAAAAGTTAAAACCTAGTTTATTGGCCACAAATTTGCACCCTTTGAATTGTTTGTATTTAATTAATTTGGCATTAAACAAGTCCGAATTTTGTTTTAGTTCTAATTATCCTCATGTGGTTCATAGGGATCCCATGATGTTTTGCATCATTTGGTCCATCCATATGAACCAAATAAGAGTGATAGCAATTATGACTTTAATATGACCTTTAATAGTGTTGTCAAAATAAACTTCAAGAAGTTGGTATAAATTTAGGCCATTGAAAATGACAATGTTAAAGAGGCCATCATACAAATCAAAGTTTAGAAGCAATGGCCCTTAACAAAACATGGTTCACATTCTCAATGTGAAGCAAAACATTGGAATTTTGAAGGTAATTGAAAACCTTTACCCCACAACAAAAGTAGGGATGAAGTTTTCAAAATATGCCAAGTAAGAATAGAATAGGAAGTAGGGATATTGTTATTCCAAAGTTTGGAAACACATAGGAAAAATCATGAGTTTCTTTAATGTGAATCAAACATTTTTAAAGTTGAAATCACCATTATGTGAGAGCTTAAAAGGATTTGATCTGATTGGTAGGAATGATAGGAATAGTAGTAAGCTTATTTAAAGAGAGGAAGGAATATAATCAATAAACTACTATTCCACATATTATTACGCAGAAGAGTTCACTTTAATAACAGTGGAATGGGTAAAGTAATTCAATGGACCCACCTCGGTCAGTTATCTTGCCAAAAGAAGAGGAGAGAATTAATATTAAAGATTAGCCCATTTGGAACAAAGTCTTTTCCAAAGGGAGAATCTCAGCTTTATAGATGAGATGATAGGGGTGCTTACCACGGCATATTTAGCAGTCATGAAATTAGCCCATGACTATTATTTTTCTAAAATTCACCAAAGTTTATAAGAAAAAAGCATAGTTTCTTGATTGGTTTACATCCAAGACCACCTTGACCACCTTTATACTAAGAGGTCCAGTGCATTTTTTAAAGGAGTTAGATCCCAGAAAAATTTGTTAATGAGGCAGCTCAATTATGTTAATGATAGAGTTGAATTCGGCACAATGGTTTGAATGAGATACAAAGGCATGGAGTTAAGGGTGCTCTTAATCAAAGTGAGCCTAAATGAAAGTAAATGAAATTCCCAAATAGAAATTTTATTAGAGATTTTTTTGGATTAGCTCATCAAAAAATGAGATCTTTTCCTTTAAAAGCGAGCACCAAGATATTTAATAGGAAGTTGTTATTGTTGAAAATTAGTAATTTTCAAGATTTGGTTGGTCTTATTGCTCGAGATTTTAGAAGAAGGAATGAAACAACTTTTTCCATCATTGAAAAGACTACTTTCTTTGCCAAATTTATTTAAAGATTCTTAATAGTTTTAATATGAGAATAGAGGCATTGCAAAAGATTATAAAGTCATCGACAAAACTAAGATGAGAGGAGGGACCACCTTGAGTTTTAAAAACATCCAATTATTGTAAAAGATCATTGAGCTCCTAGAAGATATTCAACACAATAATAAAGAGAGGGATAGGGGATCTCCTTGTCTCAACCATGCCAAGTAAAAAAACCTAGGGACTCACCATTCATGATAGAGAACCAAACATTTGTAATACAATTTTGATGAGGATGGATAAAATAATCCAAAACAAATGAAGAATTTGAAAGAAATCCCATGAGAGGTTATCAAAGCTTTAGTGATGTCCAGTTTAAAGGATGTTACCACCTCGATAAAATCAATGTCATGAATCATCTTGGGCTAGAAGTATGTTATCGATATAGCTCTATTTAAAACAGTTTGGTTGGGGAAATAATTTTAGGCGGCGGACTAATTCTATTAGCAATTAATTTAGCAATGAGTTTATGAAAGAAGGTGCAAAGGCGATAGGTCTAAAATCTCCCCAAGATTAAATTATTGGGAATGAACAATGGAAGTGCTAGAAAAATCTAGGTAAAGGGTTTTCAAAAAAAATCAGCAATAGCATCAACAAGGTCAGTCTTAATAATAGGCCAACAATGTTGAAAGAGTTGAGTCATGTAACTTTCAGGGCTAGCAACAGAATCAGTGTTCATGCTATTTAGAATACTATCAATCTCAACTTTTGTGGTAATGGTTTTCATCATTAGAGATCATAGAGGGGATCGTGTGTGTGTTGGAGATGGCTTTAAGGAGGTTGATGTTTAATAAATTTTGAAATGATGTATGGCGAATCTTTAATATCATTATTAGTAATCCATTTTATATTTTGATTTTTTTAATAGAGTTTAAAGCTTTTTTTTTAAAAAGAGCATGGAAATACCTTGTATTTTTATCACCATCGAATATGTTTGCTAGCCTTTTGGAGGTTTCCTCCATATTACGATAATTAATCAAGTTATCTTTAGCGGCATTCAAATTCATCAAGCTTATTAGAGTAAGTCAAAATAGCATCTTCAAGAGAGCAAACTAAGTTGTTATATTTTGAGATTGGCAAAAGATTTTTAAAATGATGCTTGTTCCACCAATTTAGATTTTGTTTAAGCCTTTTTAGCTTAAGCCAAAGGCGAATCATGCCTTTAATGGAATTATCGGGATGAATAGGCCATAATGGAAACAACATTAATGAAATCTATGTTGGATCCACATATTTTGGAATCTAAAGGAGTAGGGGAGGATGTCTAGTGGAGGATTTTGATAGAGATCAAAAGCATGATGAGATAAAGTTACGCTTAAATGTTCAGCAGTAAGAGGCCATTGATTGATCCAAAAGGAATTAAAGAGGGTCCTATCAAGCCCGCTAAAGTCTAGAGAATAATGCCATGTGGTAACACGAAAACCAATATCAATCAGATTATAATCAAGAATCATATTAGAAAAGTCTTCCATGGAATGAATGTTAGGAGAGCAACCTCCCCTTCTTTTAGGAAGTGAGAATAGTAATATTGAAATCACCACCAACCAACCAAGGTTTGTTGTGAGGAGGCAAAGGTTCTTAAGTTATCCCAAAGGATGTCTGCTCTATTACAAGATGCATAAATAAATGAACCAAGAGCGAGAAAATTCACCCAATGAGATTTGAACATTAACCAATTGTTGAAGGTCATCAAGGATAGAGATGTTGATTAAATTATTCCAAAACACCAAATTTTATTGCTAATATTATAAAAAATTTTGAAAGCCAAGCATTCTAGCAACATGGGTGATCTTAGAAGAGTGTATGAATGGTTCAATAACAACAAGTAAAGCTATGTTATGAGTGCGACAAAGGCTCTAACACTGCAGGACAATGAGTCCCAATACCCTAACATTCCAAATAAGAAAATTAATCATAATAAATAAGAAGAAAAGGAAAGAAGAGAAGGATAAAAAAATAAGAAGAAGAAAGACACATGATGTAATCATTTTGAAGTTAGAGAAGATAGTGGTTCTAGTAGATTAGTGAACATTCTAGCTTTAAGGATTTTTTTAATAAGAGTTTGAAAAGGCCTATCTATGTCCAAAGTATCTCCATCGAAAAGGGTGATTTATGATATTAGAATAGGACCCATTATATGTCAAAGCATTCTAATGGTGATTTCCCTTCTTGTGTAGAGTTAGGTTGAAATGGGGTTAGCATGTGTATCACTCTGTAGGGTAAAAGAAGGAGAGGTTGTGGCACCATTAATAGCACAAAATTCATTTTCATTTCCATGAGTACTATTCAGGTTTTGATCCATCACCAAATTATCAAATTTTTAGAATAATTCAGTAGTTTTGAGATTTTGATCCAACTTGAGGTTCCCATTCAAATCACCATTATGATTCATGAGTCAAGGGATTGTCTTGAGATGCCAAATTATTACAAGTAGAAGCAATGTTAGGTAAGTTATCATTAGTTTCTTCACAAACCTCAATATCATTATTTTTTATCAAGCTCTTGTTCTCCAATAGGAAAATCGTAGGTAATAAAGGAGGGGTAGGAGGATGAGTTCCATTTTGAGTAACATTAGGCACATAAGTGAACTTATTATTTTTTTTTCATTTGTTAGAGAGGAATTAAGATCCGACAATTTTTTCTTTTTAAGATTAGGGTGTAACACAAAGCATTCAGAGTGATCATGACCATGGATCTTAATGTGTGCAAAAATAGGAAATTTTCAAATTCCACTTTTTGATTATACCCAAATTTTTTTGAACCGATCCAAACTTCTTTAGGGTACTTTTTGGTAATATCAATCTCAACCAAAATATGAGCAACAGATGGCCATGATCTCGCGATGGTGGCTTGATCTATTTGAAGGGGCCGACCAAAGAGAGCCCCAACCGCAAATAGGACTTGATGGGTAACGTAATGTATCCTCATGTTTGGAAAAGCTAGCCATAAAGGAATAATTGGGGATTCCTCTTTGACATCAAATAGAGGAGACCATTTCAAAAGCCTCATTTAACAATTGTACACAAAGTAAGAGCGACGAGCAAAGACTCTTGAGTAGTCTAAATCATTAGATAGTTGAATAAGGATATGTCTAGGATCAATCAATCCGATAGTAAATACACCGAAGAGCTTTAGGCTATGAAAGAAGGATCGATATCAAGAGTCGGGCGGTAATGAAAATTTACCAACTAAAGAAAATTCAAAGGGCTTGCCAATTTTTCCACATCAAGATCCAGCACATTACGGCATTCCACGGAAGAAGTTGAGATGAAATTAAAACATTAGAGCAAGTGTTCTTACCAGATAAAGCATCCTTGAAGGACTTAAGCATGATAATGGCTGGAGTCGGATCGATATTACCTTGAAAATCGGAAGCCTTGGCATGCCTCAAGTTTGAAGAGCTCTACGGAAGCGGCGCTTGTAAGATCAAGGAAACTCACATAAGCGGAGCGAAATCAGAAGGAATGATCAGGAACGGTCAAAACACGGCCAAGCCACAAGGAAAATGAAAGGGAACACGAAATCGTCAGAGAGCGCCGCGGCCGAGAGCAGGGAGAGGAGAGTTTTTTTTAGGGTTTAGGGTTTAGGATTTACGGTTTATTATTTAGGGTTTAAGGTTTTAGGATTTAGGGTTTAGGGTTGTAGGTTAGGGTTAGTTTTAGGGTTGTAAGTTAGGTTAGTTTTAGGGTTTAGGATTTAGGGTTAAAGGTTAAAGTTTTTTTATTTTTTTATTTTTTTTTAAATTAAGTAAACTTATAGGTTTAAGTTTATTTAGTTTATTTTTTTATTTATTTTAATTTATTTTTTATTTATTTTAGTTCCTTTTATTTTTTATTTTTATTAGGTTTATTTTTATTTTTTATTTAGGTTTTATTTAGTTTTTTATTTTATTTTTTTGGTTTATTTTATTTTTATTTTAGGTTTAGTTTTTTATTTTTTTAGGTTTTTATTTATTAGTTTAATTTAGGTTTTATTTATTTTATTTTAGTTTAGTTTTATTTTGGATTTTATTTCTTTTTTAGGTTTAGGTTTAGGTTTTAGTATATGTTTTTATTGTATTTTTTTATATTCTATTTTGATTTTAGTTTATTTATTTATTTTATTTTTATATTTTATTTAGTTTAGGTTTAGGTTTTTAGCGTTTTAGGGTTTAGGGTTAGTTTAGAGTTTCTTTAGGGAAATTAGGGAATTTTTTATTGCCACAAAGAAAAAGTACAAAGTCCTTAGATGGGGTAAATCTCTAAGCTAATGCTCAAAGAGCTACAATAAGTCCTAAAGAGATAAACCCCATAACTATTACAATACTGAAGGAAAGAAAGCAAAATAAAAACAAAAAAATTAATAGCAAAAAATCCATGTGAGTAGGAGCAAACTTCATTTGGTCATTCTTATACCAACAAGATCCACCTGCAATACTCCCCTTACTTATAAAAGAAATCTGCAACATACTTTTGAAAGGATGAGTACAATTAAGCCAACATAGAAAGTAAGAGTAAATAGAAGGAGTAAAGTAAACAAAAGGCTCAGGCTCAGTTATAATCCTCTCAAGGAGAAACACTATATGTAAGCAGCCAAATTTCAGGAGAAGGGTTACAATTACATATAGCGCTACCAACCAAAAGAAAAAAGAGTGGGAAACTTCAAAGCATCATAGCTAGCCTACCTCGTGTAGCCCATCATCCAAAGTTCATCCAATACAAAATCCTCCAAACAATAAACATAATAGCCAACCACCAATCCACGAGAACAACCAAGCCCATAATAAGTGATAATCAACCAACCATCGGGGATAGTAGCAATACTGAGGGGCACCACCAAAAACCAAAAGGAATAACAAAATCCAAAGGAGCAAGCATCATGACAAGGTATCAACACACACTAGAGATAAACAAGAGCAAAAAGAAAATCACAGTCTATATCCTCCACCAATAAAGTAGAAAAAGATCCAAAAACACCCAAAAACTACAAAGGGGTGGATAGCAAAAAAAACAGAAAAGGGGTCAATTGCGCCAAGAGAAAAACAAAGCAAGAGGAAACCATACAAGTCATAAAAAAAACACAGGTTCCAGAACAATCACCAAAGGAGCAGAAAAAAAAAATAGCCACCCTCCAACCAACCAATACAACCAACCAAACTAGCCATAACCATGGAGAAAAACCAAGTCGGTGTAAGATAGCGGTCATCAAGCCAAAATCACCCAAGACACCGGAAAGGGTAGAAGGACTAATCACCAAACCCAACCAAGGAAAAAGAAAATTCGATCTAGGTAAGTAGAACAGCCAGCCAAAGACAAAAAAAAGGTACAAAGCCTAGTAAGACAAACTATAGGACAACCAATAGGAATAATAGCAATAAAGGCACCCAACTAAGCCACGACACCTAGCCAAACCACAAAATAGCCTTCATCTTGCCAATGTCTAATACTCAAACCCAAAAGTAGAGAGGAAGGAAATATATAGGAGGTTAAAACCATAACCAAAAAATAATAATAATAAAACAAAATCAGCAAAAATAACCAACAAGCCCCAATCAAGAAGACAGAGAAAATAACAGCCAACTAACAATCTCCACCATGCCAAAATCAAGTCAGAGATAAACCAGCTGTAAGCCCCCCAGATTAGTCACCAATAGAAAATGAAAAAATAGCTAAAAACAACCAGACATCCAACCATCCCAATAAGCTAAAAGTCATAACCCAACCAATGCCTTCACAACCACCATAGTAGATCCAATTCGTAAGTTAGAAAGTAGCCTAGAAAGAGGCAAAACCCATATGAAAAGAAAAACCTACATCAGCCATAGCCACAACCCAAAAGGAGGATATAAAAATAGCTAATGGAAAATTATGGTAAACACCTGGCCAGACAAACAAAAGCCACCAAGCTAAAAAAACCAAAACAACCTAGGCTGCACTTACAATAACCACCAGGTAGCAAAAATCAGGCCAATCCAAAAGTAAGAGATCAAAAACATAACCCATCAAGCCAAAGAGAGAAAATAAGTAGATAATAACAACCCAAAGATGGTTGAACAAGGGGCAACCAAAAGAAAAAGATCATCAAAAAGAAACACCAAAAACCAAGGCAATAATTTATAATCTGAGATAAGGCAATCCAATATTATCCAGATTAACGAAACCCCTTAATAGTTTAGGCAATGTTTAGTTGTCAAATAAAGTGAACTCAGTTAAGTTGGCACCAAAGTTAGCCAAGTAATCAGCACAAGCATTACCTTCATGAAGGATGTGGGAAATTTTAATACAAACGTGAGAAAGAAGATTTTTAGTATGATTAAGAAGATAAAATAATTTGACATTCACATTTCTATTGGAATTAAGCATGATAAGAAGCAAGAGAGCATCAACATTAATCTAGATGTTGAGGAAATCTGTATTCAAACAAATTTCAGTACCTTTATTAACATCCATAAGCTCAATAAAAATAACAAAATAGGCTTTGAGAGGATAGGCAAAAGCACAATTGACAGTACCTTTAGAATCCCTAAGAATATCACCACAACCATATTAATTGGAAGAAACAGAACCATCAGTATTCACTTTAATCAAATTGTCTTTAGGTTTGATCCAATGGATAATCCTAGCACTTTTATAAGAGTCAAACTCAAGCAGAATGATAACCAATTTTTTAGCCATAAATTTATAACCTCTAAAATGAATATTACTAATAAGATTGGCATTAAGAAGAGCATGAATTTTTCTTTAGTTCTAGCAGATCCTTTTATGGTTCATAAGAATACAATGATATTTAGCATCATTTCTATCCATACAAATGAACCAGATAAAGCTAATAGCAATTAAAACTTTGATTTGACCTTTCACTGTATTTTTGAAACTAACTTCAAGAAGTTGATATAAAGATAGAGAACCCTGAAAATAGTTGGTATTAAATAAATCATCATACCAAAATAATAATTTAGAAGCAATATCACCATTGATAAAAACATGATTTACATTTTCAATATGAAAGAAACAATAACACTTTGAAGGCAACTAAAACCCTTTAGTCCAGAACAAAGAGTCCAGAGGAATAAAATCATTCAAAATCCTCCAAGCTAAAATTGAATAGGAAATGGGAATGATATTGTTCCAATGCTTAATAAAAATATTAGAGGGGTTCTATTTATCTCTAATAAAATTCCAAAACTCTTTAAGTACAAAGTCACCATTATGAAAGAAATTTTGGTTTGTTAGAAGAAATGGGGATATTTCTAAAGTTGTCAAAAGGAGAAATAAGGATATAATTCTCAAGTTTGCTTTCATTCCAATTGTTATTAAGCTAAAAGGAATTAACTTTGATAGCAACAGTAGAGTGGGTAAATAAAAGGGTGTTGCCAATCCAATTTTCTTGGCAAAAGAAGGAAGAACCCGACTGAATACCCCAAGATATTAATGATTTGGGAACCCATTTAATGGATCAAAGAATTTTCCAAATCAGAGATTCACCAACTTTATAAGCATAGTTAAGGGGACCTAAACCTACACCTAAAACATAAACTAAAAAAAAAAACTAAACTAAAATAAAGAAAACTAAAGTAAATAAACAAAACTAAATAAAAATAAGAAATTAACCAAAATAAAAATTCAAAATTCAAAACTAAAATAAATAAAAAATAATCTAAATAACAAAATAAAACTAAACCTACTGGTTTTCTTAATTTTAAAATTAAAAACCCTAAACCCTTAAACCTAAACCCAAAACCCTTTAAACCACACCCCAAACCCAACCCACTCCCTAAATCTAAGCCACTAAAACCTAAACCCTAAACCTTAGACCTGATCCCACTCCCTAAAACCAAAACCATCCCTAACCCTAAATAAACTAAACTTAAACCTAAGCCTAAAAATAAAATAAAACCTAAACCTAAAATAAAATAAAACTACTAAAATAAAATAAAATATAAAACTAAAAGACCTAAAATAAACCTAATAAAACTAAACCTATAAAATAAACTCATAAAATGACTAAAATAAACCTAAACTATACCTAATACTTAAACTAATAAATAAAATATTAAATAATAAATAAAATAAATAAAATAAACTAAAAGAAATAATAATTAAACTAAATACTATGGGCTTGTTTATTTCTTAAATCTTCCCTAAAGCACTGACCCTCCCTAAACTCCTCTAAACTCCCTGACCCTCCACACTCTAAAAACCACACTAAAAACTAAACTATACTAAACTAAAACCACCCTAAACCCCACTTCCTAAACTCTAACCTCACCCTCCCTGACCCTCCCTAAACCCTAAACTACTGCCCTGACCTAAACCATAACCATGTCATAAACCTAAACCCTAAACTAATCCCCTAAACCCACCTAAAAAAGTAACTAAAGAAATTTAAAAGTAAACCTAAACCTTATAACCTAATAACTTACACCTAAACCTAAACTCTAAGAATGGGCTAAACCTTGACCGCAGGGACATCACCATCAACTTGGCTTAGTTTACATATGGTAGTGGAGGTGAAGACTGAGGCGGCGGTTATTGCAATGGTGGTGGGGGACTTAGAGGTGTCGGTGTATATGGAGGTGGTGGTCGGAGCAGTGGTCTTAATGGAGGCAGGAGGAGTGATGGAGGTTATAGTCGTGGTGGTGGTTGAGGGAGGGATGATGGTGGAATCACTGAGATCTGGGGAGGTTCTAATGGGAATTGGAGAAATTAAAGAATCGTCGATCTGATTTACAATTTATTGAACTGTGTCTTTACAGTAGAGACGGTTATAGTTATCTGGGGTTTTTTATTTGCTCTGTGCATGCTCATTTTTTTTATGTCATCACTTGTGTCTTAGAGAACTTGGAGTGTTATTTGGTTAATGAAATCAAAAAGAAGAAATGTTGAATCTGAATTTGTTCTCTATTAAATAAAAAACCAAAAAACCTTAAACCTTAAACTAAAACATGAACCCTAAACCTAATACCTAAACCCTAAACCGTAAAGTCTAAAATAAAAAAATAACATAAAAAATAAACCCTAACCCTAAATGTTAAACCTTAAAATTAACCATAAACACTAAAACACCTAAACCTCTAAACCCTAAACCCCTAAACCCTAAAAAATAACCCAAACCACCTAATTTAATACACACTAAACTATAAACTAATAACTAATTAATAATAAACTAATAAAAACTAATAAACTAAAAATATAAACTAACTATAATAACTAACTAATAAATTAATACAAAACTAAATTAATAAAAACAAATTAAACATAAATAAAACCACTGATTAAATAAACCTAAACCTCTACACTATAAAACCACAAACCTCTAAATAATAAACTAAATTAATAAAATAAAATAAAACTAAAATAAATAATCAACTATAAATAACTAAATAATCAAAAATACTAACTAAATATCTACTAAACCAACTAATAATAAATAACCTAAATTCTAAAATAAGCTAAACTATAAAACCTCACTAATAAAATAAACTAAATAAATAAAATAAACTAAACTTAAACTAATCAAACTAAACTAAATAAAACTAAATAAACTAAAACCTAAAACCTAAACTAAAATAAAACTAAACAAAACCCAAAACTCAAATAAAATAAAATAAAAAAACTAAATAAATAAATAAATAAGTAAAATAAAATAAACTAAAATAAACAAAATAAATAAAATACATAAACCTAAATAAAATAAAATAAAACTTAAATCTAATCTAAACTAAACTAAAATCTAAACTTAAAATAAACTAAACTAAAAAAAAAACCTAAAGCTAAACCTAAAACTAACCTAAAATAAACCTAAACTAAACTAAACTAAATAAAATAAAATAAAAATAAAGTAAAATAAAATAAAATAAATAAACTAAACTAAATAAATAAACTAAACTAATAACTAAAATAAACTAAAATAAATAAAATATAAATAATAAATAAACTAAATACCTAAATAACCTAAACTAAAAAAAAACTAAAATAAATAAATAAATAAACCTAAAATCTAAATAAATAAAAAACTAAACTAACTAAATAATAATAAACTAATAAAATAAACTAAAAACTACTAAATAACCTAAACCTAAACTAAACTAAATAATAAAATACTAAATAAACCATACCTAATCTAAATAAATAACTAATAAAACTAAATAAAATAAACTAAACTAAATAAAATAAAACTAAACTAAATAGATAAAATAAATAAATAAACTAAACCTAAACTTAAACCTAAACTAAACAAACATAAACCAAAAATAAAACTAAACTAAAGAGCCCTAAAATTTAAACTAAAAACTAAAATAAACTAAAACTAAGTGAAACTAAACTAAAAAAAACTAAAATAAAAAAAGTAAAATAAAAAAATAAACTAAATAAACTAAATAAATAAACTAAAATAAATAAACTAAATAAACCTAAATAAATAATACTAATCCTAATAAACCTAAATAAACCTTAACTAAATAAATAAACTAAATAAATCTAAAACTAAAAAATAAAACCTAAACCTAAACTTAAATAAAAATAAACTAAAACAAACTAAAACCTAAACTAAATCATAAATAAAATAAACTAAATAAATAACACTAAACCTAAACAAAATGGGCTAAACTAATCTACTAAGTGATTAAACCTAAATCTACTTACCTAAACAAAATAAACTAAATAAACCTAAACCTACCTAAACCTAAACTAAATAAACACTGATTCTAAATAAATAAACCAAACTAAAAATCCTAAACTACCAAATCTAAAATAACAAATAAAACTAAAAAATAAACTAAAAATAAATCTACCTATACACTAAAGTACAACTAAATAAATAAAATAAATAAACTAATAAAATAAACTAAACTAAATGAGCTAAACTAAATAAACTGAGCTAAACTAAATAAATAAATAGACTAATCTAAATAAATAAAGCCTGACTAAACCTAAACCTAAATAAGCACATAAATAAATTAACTAAAATAAAATAAACTAAACCTAAACCTAAACCTAAACTTGATAATACTAAACTAAATAATTAAGGCCTATTTAATAAACTAAATAAATCTAAACCTAAACCTAAACTAAACTAAAATAAACCTGAGCTAAAATAAATACCTACTAAACTAAATAAAACCTACTATTAAACATAAAACCTAAATAAAAATAAATCTAAACCTAAAGCTTAAATCTAAATAAACCTGAACTAAGATGATAAAATAAAATAAATAAACTAAATAAACCTAAACCTAAATAAACTAAACCTACTAAACCTAAACTAAATAAACCTAACTAAACACCAACACTGAGCCTAAATAAATAAACTAAAAAATCTAAACTGAGCTTAAAGCCTAGGCTAAAAACTAAACTACAATAACCTAAACTAAATAAAACTAAACTAAATACCTAAACCTAAACTAAAATAAAATAAACTAAATAAATAAATAAAATAACCTAAACCTAAAATGAACTAAATTAGATAAATAAACTAAATAAATAAACCTAAACTGATTAAATAATTAAAATAAATAAATAAACTAAACCTAAAAAACTAAATAATAAATAACTACATTAAACTAAATAAATAAAACCTAAACTAAATAAATAATAAATCTAAATAAATAAACTAAACTAAATAAATAAACCTAAATAAAAATAAAATAAACTTAAACCTAAACCTAAACTAAAATAACTAAACCTAACCTAAAGCTCAACTAAACTACCAAAATGAACCTAAACTGAACCTAAACTTAAACTAAACCTAAACTAAAGCTAAACTAAATAAATAAAAATAAAATATAAACTAAAAAAATAAAGTAAAAACTAAACTAAAATAAATAAACCTAAACCTAAATGAAACTAAAAATAAACTAAAATAAAACTAAACTAAATAAAAAATAAAAAAATTAATCTAAACTAATCTAAACTAAATAAACCTAAACATAAACATAAACCTAAACTAAATAAAATAAACTAATAAACTAAATAAATAAAATAAATAAACCTAAAACTAAACCTAAACTAAATCAATAAACTAAATAAAATAAAATAAACCTAAACTAGTAAATAATAAATAAACTAAATAAATTAACAAAATCCTAAACTAAATTAAAACTAAAATGACAAAATAAACTTAAACCAAAGGTTCTAAAATTTTTAAACAGGTTTACTGGTATAACTACTAGCAACTCCACTTCACATCCTGACTTGGGACCCTCCATACTAAACTTAAACTAAATAAAAAATAAATAAAATAAATAAACTAAACTAAACTAAACTAAACTAAATACCTAATAAACCTAAACACTTAAAAACTTTAAATAAACTAAACCTACCAAACCAAACTACTAAACTAAATAAACTACCTAAATAAAACTATGAAACCTAAACTAAAATAAACCAAATAAACCTAAACTAAACCTAAACTTAAACTCTAAAACCTAAAAAACCTAAACTAATCACTAAAATAAACATACCTAAATAGATTAAACTAAATAAACCTAGGCTTACTAAATAAAACTAAAATAAACTAAACTAAAATAAACCTAAACCTAAACCTAAACTAAAACTATAAACTATAATAACTCTAAACTAAATAAAAATTAGGATGACTAGCTAGGCACTGACCTAAATAATAAACTATCAAATGACCTAAAACTCTAAATGAGCTACCTAAACTAATAAACTAAAATAAACTACCTGACCTGGGCTGAGCTAACTAAGCTACTAATAAAAAACCTAAATAAAGATAAACTAAATGAGCCCTAACTGAGACCTAATAAAAACTAATGGATAAAATACACTGACCCAAAAGATAAAAAATAAAACTAAACTAAGATAAAATTAAACTGTGCTTAAACTAAACTAAAGGCTAAAACTAGATAACCTAAACTAAACTAGGCATAAAACTAAATAACCTAAAACTCTAAACTAACATAACTCAGGCTTGAGCCTGACCTAAAAGGCTAAATGAGCCTGACTGAGCTGAGGTAAATGGAAAGTTGACCTCCAGAGCCTGGGCTGAGCTAAGATAGGCTGAGCCCTAAAGAAGGCCCTAAAGATACCTAAACTGAAGCCACCTATAAATAATGGATGCCTAAACTAAACCTAAACTAAACTAGGCTAAAAAGATAAAAATAAACCTAAAGCTGAGGCCTAGCCCTGAGCTAAACTAAATAAATCCACCTAAACTAAAATAAAACTGACCTGACCTAAATAACTCTAAACTAAATTAAACCTGAAAAAATAAACTAAACTAAATAAATAATGACCTAAACTCTAAACTAAACCTAAACTAAAAACTAAATAATAAACTAAACCTATAAATGAGGTAAAATGATCTTATAAAATAAATGAATAAATCAAACCAAAAATAAAATAAATACCTAAACTAACCCAACTTAAATAAATGAGCTAAACTACTAAATACCTAAACTAATCTAAAAACTAAACTAAAAATAAAAAACCTAAACTAAAACTTAAACCTAAACCAATAAATAATAAATCTAAATCTAAATAAACTTAAACCTAAAATAAACTAAAATAAATAACCTAAACTAAACTAAACTAAAATAAACTACCTCTAAACCTAAACTAAATAAACTAAATAAAATGAATAGATAAAATACTAAACCCTAAACCTAAAATAAATACTAAAAATAAACCTAAACCTAAATACCACCTAAACTAAACTAAAACCAACTAAAATAAATAAACTAAACTAAAATAAACCTAAACTGACCCTAACAAACCTAAATAAAAATAAATCTAAACCTAAACCTAAACCTAAACTAAAATGATCATAAACTACTAAATAAAATAATAAAACTAAATATAAACTAAACTAAAAAAACCTAAACTAAATAAAACTAAAAACTAAACTCTAAAGACCAACCAAACCTAAAATAAATTAACTAAACTATAAAACCTAAACTAAACCTACTAAAATAAACCTAAAAAAATAAACTAAACTAAACAAATAAACTAAATAAATAAATAACACCTAACACTAAAACTAAACAAAATAAACAAAATAATAAACTAAAATAATAAATAAATAAAACTAATCTATAAACCTAGCCTGACCTAAACTAAAAAAAATAAACTACTACTACGTTAAACTAAATACATAACATAAACCTAAAAAATAAAAAGATAAATGAAACCTAAAGTAAAAATAAAATAAACTTAAATCTAAACTACTAAACCTAAACCTAAATAAACTCCACTAAACTAAACCAAACTACCTAAACCTAAACAAAACTAAACTAAAATAAAAAAATAAATAAATAAAAAATAAATAAAATAAATAAACCTAAATAAAATAAACTACCTAAACTAAAATAAACTAAAATAAACTAAACTAAAATAAACCTAAACCTAAAACTAATTTAAACTAAATTAACCTAAACCCAAACCAACTTAAATAAAATAAACTAATAAAATAAAATAAATAAAATAAACTAAACCTAAAAAAACTAAAATCAATAAACTAAAATAAAATAAACTAAATAAATAAAACTATATTAAAAATAAATAAACTAAACTAAACTAAAATAAATCTAAAACAACTAAACTAAACTAAAGCTTAACTAAACTAAAGTAAAATAAACCCAACCTAAATAAATAAAATGACCAAACTAAAACTAAACTAAAACTAAATAAAACCTAAAATAAACCTAAACCTAAAACTAAAATGAGATAACTAAACTACAAAACCTAAATGAGCTTAAAATAAACCTAAACCACCTAATCTAAAATAAAATAAACTAAACTAAAAATAAACTAACCTAAACTAAAACAAATAAATAAAATGAAAACCTAAACTAAATAAGCTAAAAACTAAAATAATAAACTAAAAAAAAATAAATACTGGACCTAAACTAAATGACTCCACGGATACTAAACTAAAATAACTAATACTAAACTAAATCAAATGACTGTAAAATACCAAATAAACTAAACTAAACTAAATAAACCTAAAACTAAATAAATAATAAACTAATACTAAATAAACCTAAACCTAAAATGAACTAAAAATAACTAAATAAACCTACTAAACTAAACCTAAACTAAATTAAAACTAAACTAAACTGGTTACTAAACTAAGCTAGGCTAAAATAAACCTAAAACTAAACTAAACTAAATAAAATGACTATACTAAATAAACCTAAATAAACTATACTGAGCCTAAAAAACTAAATAAAATAAATAAATCTTGGTAAACCATAAACTAAAAAATAAACCTAAACTAAATAAAACTCTAAAATAAACTAAATTAAAATAAACCTACTACTAAACTAAATTAACCTAAACTAACTAAATAAATAAATATAAAATCTAAATAAATCAAAACATAAACCTAAACTAAACTAAATAAATAAACTACAACCTAAACTAAACTAAATAAACCTAAACCTAAAGCTAAATATAAAATAATAACAATAAAAAACTAAATACTAATAATATAAATAAACTAAAATATAATAAATAAACTAAACTAAAATAAACCTAAACTACCGGATAAATGACCTAAATCCTCTAAAAAGATATAAATACAATTTAAGCTTCACTAAAATAACTAAACCTAAACCTAAATAAAAACTAAAAATACCAAATAAATGAGCTTAAACCTAAACTAAATAAAATCTAAAAATAAATAAATAAAATAAATATACCTGAGCCTAAAGCTGAAGCTTAAAGCTAAACTATGAGCTAAACCTAACTAAAAAATATAAACCTGAGCTAAACCTAAACCCTGACCTAGGCCTAAATAAACTAAAATAGCCAAATAAATATAAATAAATAAACCTAACCTAAACTAGGCTAAATAAACTAAACTAAAAAAATAACCTAAATACCAACTGTGCTAACTATAAACTGACCCTACTTAAATACCTAAAATAAATAAACCTCTAAATAAAATAATCATGCACTAAACCTAGCTACCTACTAATACTTTAAAATATAAACTAAATAAACTAAACTCTAAACCTATAAATAAAAAATAAACTAAATAAACTAAACCATAAACCTAACCTAAATCTTAAATAAAAACATAAATAAACTAAATACCTAAACTAATAATAAATAAAATAAACTAAACTAAACTAAAAAACTAAACCTAAATAAAATAAATAATACCTAAACTTAAATAAATTAAATAAACTAAAAATAAATACCTAAACTAAACTAAAAAAACTAAACTAAACTAAATAAACTAAAACCTAAAATAAACCCTAAACCTAAATAAAACTAAATAAAACTAAACAAAAAAAATTAAATTAAACCCAAAACTAAATAAAATAAACCAAATAAACAAAATAAACCTAAATATATAAAAAATAAAATAAACTAAACTAAATAAATAAAAATAAAATAAAATAAAATAAAAACCTAAACCTTAACCTAAACGTAATCCTAAAATAAAAACCTAAACATAAATCTAAACTAATAGTAAAAAATAAAAATAAACTAAAATAAATAAAATAATAAACTAAAATAAAATAAATAAAATAAAATAAATTAAAATATAAATTAAATAAAAAATAAACCTAAATAAATAAACTAAATAAATAAATAAATATAAACCAACTTAAACTAAATAAACTTAAAATCAAAACTAAACCCTAAACTAAACCCTAATAAAATAAAACTAAAAGACTAAACTAAACCTAAACCTAAACATAAATAAATTAATTAACTTAATAAATAAACCTAAACCTAAACTAAATAAACAAATAAATAAACTAAACCTAAACATAAACTCTAAACTAAAATGAAGCTAAAGTTAAATAAACATAAAATAAACCTACTACTAAATACCTAAACTAAATAAACTAAATAAAAATAAACTAAACTAGGATCTAAACCTAAACCTAAAATAAACCTCAAAAATAACCAAAATAAACCTAATTAAAATAAACAAATAAAATAAACTAATAAAATAAAAGATAAATGAATAAATAAATAAACTAAAAAATAAAACCTAAACTAAATAAAAATAAACCTAAACCTAAATAAAATAAAACTAAAAACCCTAAACCTACAAATAAACTAGGCTACAATAAATAAACTAATAAAAAATATATATAAATACTAAATAAACCTAAACTATAAATATAAACCTAAACTAAAATAAATAAACCTAAATAAATAAATAAATAACTAAATAACCTAAACCTAAACTTAAATAACCTAACCCCTAAACTAAACTAAATAAAATAAATAAACTAGGAACTAAATAGCAAAAATAATAAAATAAAACAAGCAAAACTAAACTAAACTTAAGATAAATAAATAAAAATAAAATAAATCTACCCAAAATAAACTAAACTAAATTAAACTTAAATAACTAAACTAAAGTAAAACTGAAATAAAGATAAAAATAAACTAAGAAACAAAATTAAAATAAAACCTAAACTAAAGCTTAAAATCTAAACTAAAGAATAAATAAACTAAATATTTAATGATAAACCTAAAATAAATACTACTAAACTAAAAAGAATAAACCCTACTTAAATAGATAAAAGATAATAAAAAGGCTGATTAAAACCTAAACTAGGCCAAGACCCTAGGCTCTAGGCGCTAGGCCCTAGGCCCTAGCCAGAAGACCCTAAAGCGGGTATATAGGCTCTAGGCCAACTGACACTGAAAGGCCTGAGCCTGAAACAAACTGGAGCATAAATAAGACCAATAGATAATAAAGGCTTAGGCTAGATAAGATAAAGAAAAATGATGGAATAAGATCCTAAAATGCCTGAGCTGAGACTAAATCTAGGCCAAAGATAAGATAAAGATATATAAAATCAGATAAACCTAACTAAACTAAAACCTAAATAAAATCCTAAATAAAATAAACCACATAAAGAAAAACCTAAATAAGATAAGATAAACCTGACTAAAAATAAATAAACCTAAAATAAAAACCTAAACCAAGCTAAAAAATAAAGGCTTGGAATGATAAAATAAAATAAATGATCAACTAAAGATAAACTAAATAAAATAAATAAACTAAACTTAAAATAAAATAAACCTAAACCCTAAACAAAATAATTTAATAAAATAAAAATACAATGGATAAAAAATATAGGCACAAACTGAGCTTAAAATAAAATAAACACTTAAAAAATAAAATACCTCTAACACAAAATAAAATAAAAACTAAACTAACAGATGAGATAAAAAAAGAAACCTAAACTAAATTAAATAAATAAATAAAATAGTAAATAAAATAAAATAAACCTAAAGATAAAATAAATGAACTAAATGAATAAAAATAAATAAATAAACCTAAACCTGGGGTTTGGTTAATTTCAAGGAAGAGCCAGCTAGGCCAAACTGACACTCTTAACCTCCAGGTTGGGACCACTGGGCCCTGGGCCACTGGATCAAGGCATGAGCCACCCACCACTTGACCCAGACCTGGGCCACCTGACCCTGGATCCTGGGCTCTACTGACCTGAGCCATGGGGCCCAAATCCTAGGCTGGGCCACTAAGTAACCACTGAGACCTGAGTCCTGGGCTTGGGCCTGGGCCCTGGGCTACCACTGGGCCCTGATTCTGACCCTGGGCTTGCGCCCTAGGCATGATCCTGATCTGGGCCACTGACTTCTAAATAAAGATAGATAAGATAGATAAATGAAAGATAAAAGATAAAATAAAAAAAATGAAATAAAAAATGAAAAGAGGCTCTGGACCTAAAATCCCAAGAAACCCAGGCCTAGGCCTGACCCTAGGCCTAGCCACTGACCTGGGCCACTGAGGCCCCAGTACCTAACTGGAGCCTGGGCCCTGGGCCACTGGGCTACAAAATAAGGCTGAGCCAGGCTAGATAAACCTAATAGATAAATAAACCTAAGATGGGCTAAAAATAAAATTAAAATTAAATCAAGGCTGAGCCTAAACCTAAAAGACTAAGATAAGATAATAAAAGACTACTATAAATAAGATAAACCTAAAACAAAACCTAAAAATATTTAAACTAAATGTAAAACAAAATAAAATAATCCAAATAAAATAAATAAATAAAAAAACCTAAACCTAAAAATAAAACCTAAACATAAATAAAAATAGAACCTATCACTAAACTAAAAAAAAAACCTAAATCTCAAATAAAACAAAATAAAATAAACCTAAAGTTAAATAAAATAAACTAAAATAAATAAAACCTAAACTTAAACCTAAAATAACACTGAACCCACTAAATAAAATAAAATAAACTAAAATAGAATATACCTAAAAAATTAAATCTAAAATAAACCTAAAATAAAACCAAAACCTAAACCGTTTGGAAATATTTTTCCATCATAAAATGAGACCAAAGTATCATTCTTTCTAAAATTCAATCAGAGCTTATGAGAGAAAGAAGTGATAGCTTCACGAATAGGCTTGCGACCAAGAGCACCTTCTCCCAAAGGACCACAATATTTATCCCAAGATGTCCAATGCATTCTTTTGGTAGAATTATTGGAGCTCAAAAAAATTTATTAAGCAAACAATCAATTTTGATAAGTGTAGCATTAATGGGGATAATAGTTTGAATCAAATAAAAAGGAATGGAGTTGAGAGTGCTTTTAAGAATAGTGAGGCTACCTCTAAAAGAAAGTAAATGGAATTCCCAAATAGAAATTTTATTTGAAATTTTTTGAATTAGCTCATCAAAGTGATGGGAAAGATAGAGCGGTGCACACAAGCACTTAAGAGGTAAGTGTTAATGTTTAAAATTAGTGATATGCAGGATTTGATTGATTTTTTTATTGGAGATACTAGAGAAAGTGATAAAATAGCTTTTGTTATCAATGGTAGAAAGGCCATTTTCTCTACCAAATTTATTTAAAAAAGGCTTGAGATGCTTGATGTATTGAATAGAGGCATTGCCAAAAAAAATGAAATCATCTGCAAAACTTAAATGGGAAATAGGAAGACCACCAACAGTTCTGTAGTACATACTATGATTATCTAAGAATAAATCATTGATGCTCTTAGATAAGTACTCAACAGTAATAATAAATAAAGTTGAAGATAAAGGATCCCCTTGACGTAAGCCATGGGAAGAGAGAAAGAAACCCAAGGCTTCCCCATTAAGTAATATAAAAAACCAGGCATTATTAATATAATTTTTAATAAATTAAATAAATTTATGTAAAATCCTAAATAAACTTAGAAAATGAAAAGGAAATCCCAAGAGATGTTATCAAAGCCTTTGGTAATATCTAATTTGAAAAGAAAGTTGCCACCTCTAGTCTTAGCATCAATATCATGAATTAATTCTTGGGTAAGTTAAATATTGTTAGAAATGGATCTACCTCTAATAAAACCAATTTGGTTGAGAGATAATTCTATTAAGTAAAGGACTAAGTTTATTGGTAAGAAATTATAAATCATCTTATTAAAGAAGCGGTGTAATAGGTCTAAACCACTCAGCAGTCTAGATTATCTTTCTTAGATATGAAAAAATAATATAGACTAGAAATATCTAGGAAAAGGATAGGGTTAGGGTTGGGGTTATTAGGTTGATTTAGGTTTATTAGGTTAGGTTGGGTTAGAGGTTTAGGTTAGGGATTATAGGGTTAGGATTAGGTGGAGTTAGGTTAGGGTTATGAGTTAGGTTAGAAATTAGGGTTAGGATTAAAGATTTAAGGTTAGATTTGGATTAAATTTTAGGTTTAAATTAAAGTGGGGTTATAGTTAAGATTAAATTAAAAATTTAGGTCATTAAGATTAAGTTAAAGTGATTATTTTAAATTAAGATTAGATTAGATTGATTAGATTTTAGATTTAGGTTAGGGATTTTAATTAGGATTAGTAGATTGATTTTAAGTTAGGTTAAATTGAGTTATTTAGATTTAGATTAGGATTTAGGTTAGTTTAGGTTGATTTAAATTGAGTTTAGATTCAGGTCTTAGATTTAGATTTAAGGAATTAGAATTAAAATTTAGATTAAGGTTAAATTAGGTTTAAAATTTAGTAGATTTAAGATTAAAGTTAAATTAGATTAAGGTTAGGTCATTAGATTGGATTAGATTAGGTGATTAGATTAGGGAGAGTTAGGGTAGGAATTAATTAAGATTAGTTAGGATTGGAGTTTAGGTTTTAGGTTGAGTTTAAAGTTAAGGTTTAGGATTTAAGAAGTTATAGTTAGGGTTTAAGGTTAAGTTTAGGTTAGGGTTTGGGTTTGGTTTTAAAATTAAGCTTAGGGTTAGGTTAGGGGTTAGGGTTAGGTTAGGGTTAGGGGAGTTAGGGAGTTAGGAGTTTAAGTTTTTAGTGTTTAGGGTTTATTTATTATTTTTTTAAAAAATAAAGAAATATTTGTTTAGTTTATTTTATTTTAGTTTATTTTTTTATTTTTATTTAGGCTTCTTATTATTTAAGTTTTTATTTTATTTTATTTTAGGTTTATTTTATTTTTATTTTAGGTTTAGTTTTTATTTTATTTAACTTTTTTATTTTATAGTTTAGTTTAGGTTTTTATTTATTTATTTTAGTTTAGTTTTTATTTTTAATTTTATTTTCCTTTTAGGTTTAGGTTTAGGTTAGGTTTTAGTTTACATTTTTATTTTAATTTATTTTTTTATTTTATTTTGATTTAGTTTTTTCTAGAATTTATTTAGTTTATGCTTAGGTTTTTAACTTTTGAGTTTAGGGGTTAGGGTTACTCTAGGGTTTAGGGTTTAGAATTTATGGTTTAGGGTTTTGGTTTTAGGGTTTAGGGTTTACGGTTTAGGGTTTAGGGTTTAGGGTTAACAGTTTAGGGTTTTAAGATTTAGGATTATAGGTTTAGTATTTAGGGTTTATGGTTTAGGGTAGGTTTTAGGGTTTAGGGTTCAAGGTTACGGTTTTTATTTTATTTTATTTTTATTTTTTTATTTAGTGTTTAAGGTTTATGGTTTTGGATTTAGAGTTGTAGGTTTAGGGTTTAGGGTTTAGTGTTTAGGGTTTAGGTTTATTTAGTTTATTTTTAATTTATTTTAGTTTATTTTATATTTTATTTTTATTAGGTTAATTTTTGATTTTTATTTAGTTTAGTTTATTTATTTTAGGTTTATTTATTTTTATTTAGGTTTTTTATTTTAGTTTTTTGTGGGTTTAGGTTTAGGTTTATGTTTATTTTTAGTTTAGTTTTATTTTTATTTTATTTTTCAAGTTTTGATTTTATTTTTTTAGGTTTAGGTTTTAGGTTTTTATTTTAGGTTCATTTTTAGGTTTTACTTTTAAGTTTAGGTTTATGTTTTTTTAAAATTTATTTTATTATATTTAGTTTAGGGTTTAGGTTTAGTTTATTTTAGGTTTAGGTTTATGTTATTTACTTTAGTTTAGTTTATTTTAGTTTAGGTTTAGGTTTATATTATTTTATTTATTTTAGGTTTATTTTTTTTTATGGTTTAGGTTTTATTTCTTTTTTACTTTTAGGTTTTATTTTTAGGTTTATTTTTTTAGGTTTAGGTTTTATTTAGTTTTATTTTATTTTATTTTAGGTTTAATTTATTTTATTTTATGTTTAGTTTTATTTTATTTAGGTTTCTTATTAGGTTTATTTTATTTTTTTTATTTTATAGGTTTTATTTATTTATTTTTTAGTTTATTTTTTATTTTTTATTTTTTATATATTTTATTTTTAAGATTTGCTTTAGGTTTAGGTTTTAGTTTAGGATATTATTTTATTTAGGTTTATATTTTTGTTTATTATTTTTTATTTTTTTAGTTTATTTAGTTTAGGTTTAGGTTTTAGGTTTTAGGGTTAAGGGTTTGGGTTAAGGGTTTAGGGTTGTAGGTTTTTGGGTTTAGGGTTTAGGGTTTAGGGGTTAGGGTTTAGCGTTTAGGGCTTAGGGTTTAGGGTTTAGATTTTATGGTTTTAGGGTTTAGGGTATAGGATTTGGGTTTGTAGGTTTAGGATTTAGGGTTGAGGGTTAATTTTAGGGTTTAGGATTTATGGATAGGTTTTTTTATTTTTTTGAATTAAGTAAACATGTATGTCTAGGTTTATTTAGTATTTTTTACTTATTTTATTTTATTTTATTTTAGGTTTATTTTATTTTTATTTTAGGTTAAGTTTTATTTTATTTAGATATTTCTTTAGTTTAGTTTAGATTTTTATTTATTTATATTAGTTTAGTTTTTTATTTTATTTTCTTTTTAGGTTTAGGTTTAGGTTTTAGTTTATGTTTTTATTTTATTTTACTTTCATTTTGATTTTTTGTTTATTTTATTATTTATGTTTTATTTACTTTAGGTCTAGGTTTTTAGCTTTTTAGGGTTTAAGGTTTAGTGTTAGTGTAAGATTTAGGGTTTAGGGTATAGGGTATGGGGTTTAGGGTTTAGGGTTTAGGCTTCAGGATTGTAGGTTTTGGGGTTTAGTGTTTAGGGTTTAGAGTTTAGGGTTTAGTATTTTAGCATTTAGTGTTTAGGGTTTAAGGTTTAGGGTTTAGAGTTTAGGATTTTATGATTTAGGGTTTAGGGTTTAGGGTTTACGATTTAGGGTTGTAAGTTTACGATTAGTTTTAGGGTTTAGGGTTTTGGGGTTCAGGATTTAGGGTTTAAAGTTTAAGGTTTTTTAAATTAAGAAAACTAGTAAGTTTTGGTTTATTAAGTTTATTTAGTTTATTTTTTATTTATTTTAGTTTATTTTAGTTTTTATTTTATTTATTTTTATTATTAATTTTTATTTTGTTTAATAATTTTATTTTATGTTTTTTATTTTAGTTTATTTTTTAGATTTAAGTTTATTTTAAATTTAATTTATTTTATTTAGTTTAAGGTATAGGTTTAGTTTATTTTAGGTTTAAGTTTAGGTTATATTTATTTTAGTTTAGTGTATTTTAGTTTAGGTTTAGTTGTATTTTATTTTGTTTATTTTAGGTTTAGTTTTTTTTTAGTTTATGGTTTAAGTTTTTTTCTTAGGTTTTATTTTATGTTTATTTTGTAGGTTTAGGTTTTTATTTAGTTTTTACTTTATTTTATTTCAGGTTTATTTTATTTTTTTATGTTAATTTTTTAATTTATTTAGGTTTTTTTTACGTTTATTTTATTTTTTATTTTAGTTTAGGTTTTATTTATTTTGTTTAGTTTAGTTTTATTTTTTTATATCATTTAATTTTTAGGTTTAGGTTTAAGTTTAGGTTTTAGTTTAGGTTTTTTAAATTATTTTTTTATTTTATTTAGCTTTAGGTTTTTTCATTTATTTTATTTATAGGTTTTATTTAATTTAGGTTTAGGTTTTTAGGTTTTTTGGGTTTAGGGTTTAGGGTTTGGGGCTATGGTTTAGGGTTTAGGTTTGTAGGATTTAGGGTTTAGGGTTTAGGGTTTAGGTTTGTAGGATTTAGGGTTTAGGGTTTAGGGTTTAGAGTTTAGGGTTTAGGGTTTAGGGTTAAGGCTTGTAAGTGTAGGGTTTAGGATTTAGTGTTTAGTGTTAGTTTTACTATTTAAGGTTTATGGTTAGGGTTTTTATTTTAATTTTTTGATTTTTTTTTATTTTTTTTAAATTATGTAAATAGGTAAGTTTAGGTTTATTTAGTTTATTATTTTGTTATTTTAGGTTTTTTTATTTAGGTTTATTTAATTTAGTTTTATTTTATTTTTTATTTTTATATTTTATTAGGTTTAGTTTTATTTTATTTAGGTTTTTCATTTTTTTAGTTTAGTTTAGGTTTTTATTTAAGTTTAGTTTTTATTTTGATTATATTTTTTTCAAGTTTAGGTTTAGGTTTAGGTTTTAGTTTATGTTTTTATTTTATTTTATTTTTTTAATTTTATTTTGGTTTAAATTTTTATTTATTTATTTTATTTTGAGGTTTTATTTAGTTTAGGTTTAGGTTTTTAACTTTTTAGTATTTAGGGTTTAGGGTTGTAGGTTTGGGGTTGTAGGTTTGGGGTTGTAGGTTTAAGGTTTAGGGTTTAGGATTTAGGGTTTAAGGTTTAGGGTTAGTTTAGGGTTTAGGATTTAAAGTTTAGGGCTTTTTAGGGTATAGGGTTTAAGGTTTTTTTTTTAAATAAAGTAAACCAGTAGGTTTAGGTTTATTTAGTTTATTTTATTTTTTTATTTAAGTTTATTTTTATTATTTAGTTTAGTTTATGTATTTTATGTTTATTTATTTTAGTTTAGTTTTTTTATTTTAGTTTATTTTTTAGGTTTAAGTTTAGGTTTATGTTTATTTTTAATTCAGTTTTGTTTTAATTTTGTTTTCTAGGTTTAGGTTTTATTTTTTATTTTTAGGTTTAGTTTTTATTTTAATTTTTTAGGTTTGGGTTTTAAGTTTTTATTTTAGGTTTTATTTTATGTTTTGCTTTACTTTTAATTTATTTTATTTTATTTAGTTTAGGTTTAGGCTTAGGCTTAGTTTATTTTAGGTTTAGGTTTAGGTTTTATTTATTTTAGTTTAGTTTATTTTAGTTTAGGTTTAGTTTTATTTTATTTTTATTTTAGGTTTAGGTTTTTTTAGTTTGCAGTTTAGGTTTTATTATTTATTAATTTTTATGTTTTATTTTTAGGTTTATTATTTAGGTTTTAGGTTTTTATTTAGTTTTTATTTTAAGTTTTTAAGTTTTTTTTATTTAGATTTTTTATTTTTAAGTTTATTTTAATTTTTAGTTTAGTTTTGGTTTTTATTTATTTTATTTTAGTTTTTTTTTTATTTTTAATTTTATTTTTATTTTTATCTTTAGGTCTATGTATAGGTTTTTGTTTAGGTTTTAGTATGGGTTATTATTTTATTTTATTTTATTTTTTATTTAGGTTAGGTTTCTTTATTTGTTTTATTTTTAGGTTTTATTTAATTTAGGTTTAGGTTTAGGTTTTTAGGGTTTAGGGTTTAGGGTTTAGGGTTTTAGGGTTTAGGGTTTAAGGTTCTAGGGTTTAGGGCTAAGGGTTTAGGGTTTCAGCTTAGTTTAGGGTTTAGGGTTTAGGGTTTAGGTTTTAGAGTTTAGGGTTTTGGGTTTTTAGGGTTTAGGGTTTAGGGTTTAGGGTTTAGGTTTTAGGTTTAGAGTTCAGGTTTTAGGTTTTGGGTTTAGGTTTTAGGGTTAGGGTTTTTTGTTTTTTTTAATAGAGAAAAAATTTAGAGCCAACATTTCTTCATTTTGATTTCATCAACCATGCAACACACCAAGTTTTCTAAGAGATAAACGACATAGATAAAAAATGAGCATGCATAGAAAATCAAAAACCCAAGATAACTAGAAACGTCTCCACTATAAAGACACAATTCCATAAGCAATAGATCGGATCGATCAGCTTCAGTTTCTCTAGTTCCCATCAGAACCACCCCAGTCTGTTGAGTAATGGGATCCACCATCATATCCTTGATCTCTCCGTCGGCCACCACCATGGGTATAACCTCTGTCGTTCCTCCCCTCCATAACCACCACTCGACCACCACCTTGTGCACCACCTCAAATCCCCACCACCCTTGTGATAACTGCATCCGCAGCCTCCACCACTTCTAGGAGCTTAGTTGATGGTGATGTTCTTGCCATCAAGGTTCTATTCTTAGGCTTTAGGTTTAGGTTTGGGTTTTTAGGTTTTAGGGTTTAGGTTTATTTTTAATTTACTTAGTTACTTTAGGTTTAGGGTTTGGGGTTTAAGTTTAGAGTTTAGGGTTAAGGTTTAAGGTTTAAGGTTTAGGGTTTAGGGTTTAGGGTTTATGCTTATAGGGTTTTGGGTTTTGGGTTTAGGGTTTTTTAGGGTTTTTTAGGGTTAGGGTTTAGTGTTTAGGTTAAGGGTTGTAGGTTTGACGTTTAGGGATTAGGATTTAGTGTTTATGGTTTTTTTTAAATTAAGTAAATGAGTAAGTTTAGGTTTATTTAATTTATTTTTTATTTATTTTAGATTATTTTATTTTTTTTATTTTATTTAGGTTCATTTTTATTTATATTTAGTTTAGTTTATTTATTTTAGATTTATTTATTTTAGTTTAGGTTTTTTATTTTAGTTTATTTTCTAGGTTTAGGTTAATTTCTTAGTTTAGTTTCATTTTTATTTTTTATGTTTAGATTTAGGTTTAGGTTTAGGTTTTTATTTTATTTTTTTTAGTTTTGGTTTTATTTTAAGTTTATTTTTATGTTTTATCTTTTTTATCTTTATGTTTTATCTTTTAGTTTAGATTTTTTATTTATTTTAATTTATTTTATTTTACTTAGTCTAGGTTTTTGGTTTAGGCTTAGTTTATTTTAGTTTAGGTTGTGGTTATATTTATTTTGGTTCAGTTTATTTTAGTTTAGGTTTAGGTTTATATTTTTTTAGGTTTAGGTTTTTTTTTAGTTTGGGGTTTAGGTTTTATTTTTATTTATTTTTAGGTTTACTTTTATGCTTAGGTTTTATTTAGTTTTAATTTATTTTATTTTATTTTAGGTTTAGTTTTATTTTATTTAGGTTTTATTTTTCTAGTTTAGTTTAGGTTTGTTTATTCTATTTTAGTTTTAATTTTTTATTTTATTTTGTTTTTAGTTTTAGGTTTAGGTTTAGGTTTAGGTTTAAGTTTAGTTTTATTTTATTTAATTTTATTTTGGTTTAGGTTTTATTTTTTATTTTATTTTTAGGTTTTATTTAGTTTAGGTTTAGGTTTTTAGCTTTTGGGGTTTAGGGTTTAGGTTTAGGGTTAGTTTAGGGTTTAGGGTTTAGGGTTTAGGGTTTGGGGTTTAGGGTTTAGTGTTTAGGGTTTAGGGTTTTGGGTTATGGTTTAGGTTTTTGGGTTTAGGGTTTAGGATTTAATGGTTTTGGGCTTAGGGTTTAGAATTTAGGGTTTAGGGTTTAAGGTATAGGGTTTTTAGGGTTTCAGATTTATCATTTAGGGTTTAGGTTTTAGGTTTAGGGTTCAGGTTTTAGTTTAGTGTTTAGGGGTTTTGGTTTTTTTTTAACAGGGAACAAATTTAGATTCAACATTTCTTCTTTTTGATTTCATCAACCAAATAACAAACCAAGTTTTCTAAGATATATGCAATGACATAGATAAAGAATGAGCATAGAGAAAATAGAACTGAATAACTAGAACCATCTCTAATGTAGAACCGGGCAGTAGCGGTCGGATCGGCCATTCTTCAATTTCTCCAGTTCCCATCAAAACCTCCCTGACCTCTCGACTAATGGAATCCACCATCATATCGTCGATCTCTCCCTCTACCACCACCATGTAACCATACCTCATCCCTTTCCACCATTACTCGACCACCACCTCCATATCCGAAGCACCTCGGGTCCCCACCACTAATGTAAACTACGCCTTCACCTCCTGAGGATCTAGAGAATGAGCACGGTTGGATGATCTTCCATCAAGGTTCTGCCCATTCTTAGGGTTTAGGTTTAGGTTTAGATACATTAGGTTCTAGGGCTTATGTTTATTTTCTAGTTTATTTAGTTACTTTAGGTTTAGGTTTTGGGTTTTATGATTTAGGGTTTAGGGTTAGGGTTTAGGGTTTAGGGTTTAGGGTTTAGGGTTTAGGGTTTAGGGTTTTAGGTTTTATGCTTTTAGGGTTTATAGTTTAGGTTAGGTTTATAGGTTTAGGGTTTAGGGTTTAAGGTTTAGGGTTTAGGGTTTAAGTTGAGGTTTAAAACTTTAGGGTTTAGTTTAAAGTTTAGGGTTTAGGTTTTAGAGTTTAGGTTTAGGTTTAGGTTTAGTTTTAGGTTTAGGGTTTAGGGTTTAGGTTTAGGGTTTAGGTTTAGGTTTAAGTTTAGGGTTTAGGTTTAGGTTTAGGTTTAGTTTAGGTTTAGGTTTAGAGTTTAGGGTTTATTTAGTTTAGGATTTAGGTTTAGTTTAGGGTTTTAGATTTAGGGTTTAGATTTAGGTTTAGATTTAGGTTAGTTTATTTATATTTATTATTTTTTATTTTTATTTTTTATTTTTTAAATTAAGTAAATTGGTAGGTTTAGGTTTATTTAGTTTATTTATTTATTTTATTTTTACTTAGGTTTATTTTATTTAGTTTATTTATTTATTTAATGTTTATTTATTTTAGTTTAGGTTTTTTATTTTAGTTTATTTTAGTTTAGGTTTAGATTTATGTATATTTTTAGTTTAGTTTTATTTTTTATTTTTTAGGTTGAGGTTTTATTTTTAATTTTAGGTTTAGGTTTAGGTTTTTTATTTTTTTTTAGGTTTAAGTTTTAGGTTTTTATTTAAGTTTATTTTTGAGTTTAATTTTTAGTTTAGGTTTACGTTTATTTTAGTTTATTTTATTTTATTTAGTTTAGGTTTATGTTTAGATTTTATTTATTTTAGTTTAACTTTAGATTTATTTTATTTTATTTAGTTTTTTATTTTTATTTTTTTAAGGGTTTAGGTTTATTTATTTATTTATTTTAGGTTTATTTTTAGGTTTAGATTTTTATTTATTTTATTTATTTTATTTTATTTTAGGTTTAGATTTTATTTTATTTAGGTTTTATTTATTTTATTAGTTTAGTTTTATTTTTTTTTTTTTTTTTTTTAGTTTAGGTTTTAGTTTTATTTATTTTATTTTAGTTTAGGTTTATTTATTTATTTTATTTATGTTTTATTTAGTTTAAGTTTAGGTTTTTAGGTTTTTAGGGTTTAGGGTTTTTCTTAGGGAAATTAGGGGAATTTTATTACGACGAAAAAAAAAAAAGTCTTAGAGGGGGAAATCTCTAAACTAATGCTTAAGAGCTACAATAAGTCCTAAAGAGATAAACCCTAACTATTAAATAATATAAGAAAAAAAATAAAAAACAAAAGTAAAACCAAATCAAATAACAAGATCCATGTGTATAGCAACATCCACTAGGTCCTTTGAGATCCACCTACAAGATTCTCCCAACCTATAAAAGAAATCAAACATACTAATGAAAAGGAGTATAATTAAGCAAGCATAAAAATATGAGCAAGAAAAGAGCAAAGTAAAGAAAAGGCTCTCGCAGTTATAATCATCTCATGGAGAACACTATGTAAGCATCAAACTTTGAAGAAGGGTTGCAATTACATATCTTTATACAAAAGAAGATAGAGGGAAACATCAAGGCCATTATTTCCAACATACCTCTTGTAGCCCATCATCCCAAGTCCATCATCTTGGAAAGGCTACAAACTCCTCCAAGTAGTAGACATAATAGCCAACCATAAATAAAACAAATAAGCCAATAGAGGCAACCAACCATCAAGGACAGAGCATAGGAACACCACCAAAGCCACCACCAAAGAGGAATAGCAACATCAAGGGAGCAAGCATCATGACCTTAACAACAACACAAACCAAAAACCAATAATAAATAAAAAAATACAAGAGCTCATGTCCTCCACAAATAGAATGGACAAGGTTGTCAAAACCAAAAAAAAAAGGGCAGACAGAGAAGAACCATACTAGGAGCGGGGCCAAATGCCATAGAGCATGAAAGAAAGGCCAAAATAGCCACCCATCCAACCAACCAAAGCTAAAGTAATAACAAACAACCGACCAACCAACATAGCCTCCGACCAACCACCAGCGCAGAAAATCTAATTCAATGAAAAGACCAACAACATTCATCATGCAAAACCCTCAAGATATACTAGGAAAGTGTAGAAAAAAGAAACAAACCCAAATTACTAAAAAAGACCACCAAAAGAATTCACAAAAAATAAGAAATAAAAGTCAACAAATAACCTCCACCTTGCCAAATCAATCCAAAATTAGACCACCAACAGTTGATCTCACCAATAGAAGAGATAACCAACCAGCAGCAACATATAGCACCGACCAACCACATGGCGAAATCCAACTCAGTTAAGGAAGCAACCAACCCAGAGATATGGCAAACCCATAGAAAATAAAATGCCACCCAAATAAAATTCACCAAAAACAACCAAATATAATAATCAACAAGACAAAACAGCATTAATGAAAAATAATAACCAGGAAAAATAGGAACCACCAGTAGCAACTAGGCCAACCCAAAGCAATAGCTCAAAATAAAAAAAAAAACCAGCTAAGAGTGAAAATAAGCAAATGGCCACAACCCAAAGAGGGTTTAACAAAGGGGAACTAAAAGCAATTGGCTCATCAAAAAAACAAAAAAATCAAACCAAGATAATTATAATTAAGGTAATCCAGTGCTATCAGGGACCAAACCCTTAAAGGCAAATTTTGATTGTAAAATAAAGTGAAATAAGTTAAGTTGGCACCTAAAGTAGCCAAGAAATCAGCATAAGCAATACCTTCATGAAGGATATGGGAAAGTCTATAACAAACTTATGAAAGAAGATTTTCAATATGATTGATAAGATAAAATAAATTAGCATTTCTTGCTCTATTAGAGTTTAGCATGTCAAAAGCAAGAGCACATCAACTTCAATCAGATGTTGAGGAAACCTTTATTCAAACAAATTTCAATAGCTTTAATGACCATAAGCTCGCATAAATAATAGAACATGCTTTTTGAGGATAGGCAAAAGCACAAATGATACCTTTAGAATTCCTAAGAATACCACCAACCATGTTTATTGGGAGTAATAGAACCATCGGTATTCACTTTAATCAAATTTTCTTTTGGGTTTGATCCAATGGATAATCTAGCTCTTTTATAAGAGTCAACATTAGTAGAATGATACCCAATTTTTAGCCACAAATTTATAGCCTCTAAAATGAATGTTACTAATAAGATTGGCATTAAACAAGGCTTGAATTTTTCTTTGGTTCTAGATGGATCCTTTATGGATTATAGGAATACCATGATATTTTGCATTATTTCTATCCATCCAAATGAACGAGATAAGAGTAATATAGCTAGAACTTTGATATGACCTTTCACAATTTTTGGAAATAGACTTCAAGAAGTTGATATAGAGAGCCATGAAAGTAGTTGGTATATTAAATAAATCATCTTACCATAACCATAATTTAGAAGCAATAGCACCAATGACAAACACATGATTAACATTTTAAATATGAAAGAAACAATAACACTTTGAAGGCAAATAAAATCCTTTATTCCAGAGCAAAAAGTCCACAAGAATAAAGTTATTCAAAATCCTCCAAGCTAAAATCGAATAAGAATTGGGAATGATATTATTCCAAAGTTTAATGAAAACATTAAAGGAGTTTTTCTTATCTCTAATAAAATTTCAAAATGTCTTTAGAACAAAATCACCATTGTAAGAAAGCTTAAAGAGAATTTGGGTTTGTTAGAGAAAATAAGAATATTTTTAAAGTTATCTAAAAGAAAAATAGAGATACAATTCTCAAGTTTTTTTTTTCCAAGTGTTATTATGCTAGAAAGAGTTAACTTTGATAGCTACAGTAGAGTGGGTAGTTAAAAGAGATTCAATATAGCCATTTCCAATACAATTTTCTTGCCAAATGAAAGAAGATCTGGAATGAATACCCCCAAAATATTAAGGGTTCAACAACTCATTTAATGAAGCAAACCTTTTCCAAACTGAAGACTCACCCAGTTTATAAGCATAGATAAGAGGGTGTTTACCTTGGCACTATTTTTTCATCATAAAATTAAAGGCTATCATTCTTTCTAAAATTCCCCAGAGCTTATGAGGTAGTAATAGCTTCACAAATAGTTTGCAATCGAGATCACCTTCACCCAAGGAACCACAACATTTATGCCAGAAAGTCCAATGCATTCCTTTAGTAGAATTATTAGATCCCCAAAAATATTTATTAAGCAAGGATCAATTCCGATAAGAGTAGCATTAGTGGGGATAATAATTTGAATCAAATAAAGAGGCATTGAATTGAGTGCTTTTGAGAATAGTGAGCCACCAAAAGTAAATGAAATTCTAAATAAAATTTTATTTAAAATTTTTTGAATTAATACATCAAAAGGATGGGATCATTTTGGGCCCTTAAAAAGAGGAGCACCCAAGTACTTAAGAGGAAGGTGTTGATGTTTAAAGTTAGTGATATGCAATATTTGATTAATTTTGTTATTGGAGATGCTTGAAGAAGTATTAAAATAGCTTTTGTTATCATTGATAGGTAGACCACTTTTCTACCAAATTTATTTAAAAAATCTTGAGATTCTTGATATGATGAATAGAAGCATTGCAAAAATAATGAAATCATCTACAAAGCTTAAGAAATAGGAAGACCAACAAGTTCTATAATACATACTAGGATTGTTTAAGAATAGATCATTGATGCTTCTAGATAAGTACATAACAATAATAATAAATAAGGTAAGAGATAGGGGATCCCCTTATCTTAGGCCATGGGAAGAAGGAAAGAAGCCCAAGGCTTCCCCATTAAGCAAAATAGAAAACAAGCATTATTAATACAATTTTTAAGAAAGATAAATTTAAAGAAAACCCAAATAAATTCATATGGATAAGGAAATCCCAAGAGATATTGTCAAAGCTTTGGTAATATCTAATTTGAACGTTTGCCACCTCTAGTCTTAGCATCTAAATCATGAATTAATTCTTGAGGAAGAGAATATTATCAAAATAGATCTACCCTAACAAAACCAGTTTAGTTTAGAGAGATAATCCTATGAAGTAAAGGATGGAGCCTATTGCTTATAATTTGGAAATCAGCTTATTGAAGAAGGTGCAAAGACTAACAGGTCTAAAATCACTCTATAGTCAGTTATGTTTCTTAGGTATGAGAACAATAGAATTGCTAGAAAAATATCTAGGAAAAGGATTATAATTAAAAAAATATTTCTATGAATTAACTAAAGGAGATAACTAAAAATTTAGAACCTCTTTACCATTCTCTTGGTGAGGCAAGGTTCATCTTATACTTAAGAAAATAAACTCTTTGTAAAAAATATATATACTTTCGAAAAGCACTTCCCAAATTAAAATTCACATGGAAAAAGATCTACATTTAAGGATAACCAAACCTCATGAACCAATATCCATGATTGTTGCATGGAGGTTCTTTTCAAAATTTAAAATCAAATAATTTTAAAATCCTTTTCCAAAAGCATATATTTCAAAGTAGTAATCTCCATTTAACACACCTAAGCTTGTTGAATGAAGATGTTCAAATAAGATGACATAAAATTGAAATTTCATTTAGCACATCCCACATGTGCTAAGTTGGAATTTCTCTTTTCAAAAACAACATCACACACAAATATCCCATCTTTGAAATTCAAAAGAAAAATATAATTGGTTTCCATTTAACATACCTAAATTTGTTAAATGGAAGTCCCCTAAATCACTAAAATTAAAACACATTTGAATTCATACACATACCCAAATTTGTCAAATGAGAATTCCCTTTTTTCAAAATCAAAAGCAAATTGAACTCTACTTAACAAACCCACATTTTCTAAGTAGAGTTCCCTTTTTAAAATCACAAATTAATCAAACACACTTGAACTCCATTTGACATACCCAAATTTGTAAAATGAGAGTCCTACCTTTTCAAAATTGAAAGCAAATTGAACTTTATTTAACATACCACATTTGTTAAGTCAAAGTTTTCCTCTTCAAAATAAAACAAAACAATCTAATCAAACACACTTGATCCCTACTTAACATTCCAAATTTGTTAAGTAAAGGTCCCATTTTTCAAAATCAAATTAAAATACACCGAACACATTGGGCTTCACTTAGCATACCAAAATTTGCTAAGTAAGGATCCCATTTTCAAATCGAATTCAACAAATCAAACACATGACACACATCACAAAAAAAATTCTTTCAAAATTGTTTTCAAACATGCACTTGAATCTCATTTAGTATACATAAATTTGCTAAGTGAAGATTCCAAAATCAAAAAAAAACAAAGTCAATTGACCCTCCATTTAACATACCCAAATTTGTTAAATGAGGGTCCCAAACATAAAATCAAATTCAAATGTAATGGAAGCATCAATTAAGAGCCTCTCCAAAACATTTGAACCCCATTCAACATTCCCAAATTTGTTGAATGTGGGTTCTAAATTTAAATCAAATTCAAAGTCTCTTCTCCAAAAAAAAAAAAATAATGATAATAAAAAAATCAAAATCTCTCCAATATTTCAACCCCATTTAGCATACCTAAATTTGTTAAAAGAGGGTTCCAATTCAATAATCAAATCAAGTTAACAATTCATGTCAACAACATATTCAAGATCTGATATGGATCTCTTCTGTAATGCAAAGATTGTAGCCCTCCACCAGAGAGAGGAGGCATACAAGCCACTTCTTCATTTGACCTACGCTTGATTCTGAAGTTTCCTAACCAGAAGAAAGACCATAAAAGTTCCTTCAAGAGCCAAGAAAAAGATCAATAAGGATTTTTTTAGTATGTCTTATCCATTCTAGATAAGTATGACTCAAATGATTTGAATCATAATTCCAAAAAGAAGACAACTCTCAAACGACAATCACAATAATGATCGTAATCCATAAAATAATAGTACTGATGGACTTGAAGTCATTAAAGGATTCCAACTTGGGTAGAGATACCCCATTCTTTCTTGGTGTCACTATCGATAAAGAGTTTGAATCATCGATCTAATAGAAGAAATTTTGGGCACCATAAAAGAGTAGGTAGACATCAATTATACCTCTCGTAAGATATCAGGTTAATTATCAGTGGGTGGTCCTACCACTTTGATCAATACCATAGGAAGAAGCAAACTAGTCATTGGAAATAATCAAATTCTAAATTGTTTATAAGATACACCTCATAATCCAAAATAAGGCATCAAACTATTAAGGTTAAAATTAAGGTCCTAAACTATCTTGGAAGGTGCTAAGCTAAAATAATGAGTGCACCCTCACCTTCTCTAAGGAGACAGAGAGTTTTTATTGAACTTAACTTGATTCTTCCTTGCTCTAGTGATAACCTCCTCAAGTCATACTCAACATAGAATATTTATGGAAAAGAAAGACAATCAATCCCTCCAGAGAACATAATATAAACAAAGTCTAAAAAAAAAAGAAAAATGGAGAGAAGAAAAAAAAAAAAAAAGAAAGAAAAGAAAGAAAAAAAAAAGAGAAGAAAAAGAAGAATAGAAAAGTAAAGCACCAATAATATACTTTGATTTGGAATCCAAAGGATAAATCATGTACTAGGTGTAAATTCAAAGAAAAGGAGATATATATATATATATATATATATATATATATATATATATATATATATATATATATATATATATATATATATATATATATATATATATATATATATATATATATATATATATATATATGTATGTGTGTGTGTGAAATAAATTTTGAGTTTTTGAGTCTTGACAAGTCTAGTAAAACAAAAAAAAGTTCTAAAAGGATAATTCATGAATGATATGATTAGAAACTTAGTGGGTATGAGCACATTAACTCCAATTTTACTATCTCATGATATTATTTTAGGATCAATAATATATATATATATATATATATATATATATATATATATATATATATATAATGATACATCACTCTCTCTTTCTTCAAGCTCGAAGAGGATTCAGCTTGTAGATAAACCTTCAAATGATGTAATAAAATCATCTTTTGCCTAGTCTACCTACTTTGTGTAAAGAATTTAGAAGATTTTCAAGTAGAGGATACAATCCCTAAAGTTGAGAAGAAAATTAGATCATCAACCAATGAGTTTTGGGATTAACCTCGAACATAAAGGTAGTCCACCCACCCACCCAACATCCACATATGATAAGTTAGAAGAAAATGCCAACTTGGTTAGGTTACTTTTGTAGTTTAAAGACCGCTTACCACAAACTAAACTAATAAAACTAATAAAACTAAACTAAACCTAAAAAAAATAAAACTAAAACTAATAAAATAACAAACTAAACCTAATAACTAAACCAACTAATAATAACTAACTAATAAATCTAAACCCCAAACATAACCCAACATAATAAATAACTAACTAATAATAAAACTAAGCCTAAAAACTAAATTAATAATAAAACTAATAACCAATAAACTAATAAACTAAAACCAATAAATTAACTAAATAACTGATAAAAAAATAACTAACTAACCTAAAATAAACTAATAAACTAATAAATAAACCAAAATAATAATAACCAAAACTAATAATAAAACTAAAAAAACTAATAAATTAAAACTAAATAACTAATAACAACTAACACTAAACTAATAAATTAATAATAAACTAAACTAAATAAAACTAATAACTAAACTAATAATAATAATAATAAATTAAACTAATAAATAAACTAAATAATAAATAAACTAAACCTAATAATAATAAACAAACCTAATAAACTAACTAATAACAATAAACTAATAAAACTAACTAAACTAATAAATTAATAACTGAAAATAATAAAAAATAAACTAAACTAAAAACTAATAATAACTAAAAAATACTAAATAATAATAAAACCTAATAACATGAAAACTAATTAAACTAAACTAAACATTAAACTAACTAAACTAATAAATAATAATAAACTAAATAAAAACTATATAATTAAACTAATAATAATTAACTAATAATAATAAACTAATAATAACTAAACTAAATAAATAAATAACTAATAACTAAACTAACTAAAACTAATAAATTAAAAATAATAATAACTAAAACTAATAATAATAATAATAATAATAATAATAATAACTAAATAAACTAAACACTAAACCCCTAAACCTAAATTTATAAAATTAATAATAATAAATCTAATAATAACAAACTAAACTAAACTAAAATTACTAATAACTAAACTAATAAAAGTAATAGTAATAACTAAATAATAACTACAAAAACTAATAAACTAATAGTAAAACTAAACTAAAACTAACTAATAACTAGCTAATAAAACATAATAAACTAATAAATAACTAACTAAAAACTTAATAATAACTAATAAAAAACTAAAACTCGTAATAAACTAAATAAAACTAATAATAATTAACTAACCTAAAACTAATAACCAATGAACCAATAAACTAATAAAGAAACAAACTAAAACTAAACTAATTAATAAATAAACTTAAACCCACAAATAAATAATACCAAAACTAAACTAATAAACTAATAATAATAACTAATAATAAATAATTAGCTAACTAACTAAAACTAAACCCTAAGCCTAAACTAATAAACCATAACAACTAACTAATAAATAAACAAAATAATAACTAAACCTAATAAACTAACAAATAACTAATAATAAACTAATAATAAAACACCTAACTAAAAAAAAATAATAACTACAATAAACTAATAAACTAATAACTGGATAATAAAACTAACTAAATAATTAAACTAAATAACTAAACTATCAAACCTAATAACTAAACTAATAATAATAATAATAAAACTACCTAACAATAACTAAACTAATAAAAACTAATAATAATAATAATAATAATAATAATAATAATAATTAATAACTAATAACTAACTAACTAAACTAATAAACTAATAATAATAAAACTAATAATAAACTAACTATAAATAACTAAAAATAACTAAACCCTAAACCCTAACTAAAATAAATAAACTAAAATAATAATAATAAACCAAAGAAATAAACTAAACTAAAATAAAACTAATATAAAATAATAATAATATAATAATAATAATAAATACCTATAATAACTAATAAAAACTAAACCATAAACTAAACTAAAACCCATAATAAACTAATAAACCTAAACACATAACTAAACTAAAAACTGATAATAATAAACTAATAAAACTATTAAACTAATAAATAAAGTAACAAAACTAAACTAATAAAACTAAACCACTAACTAAAACTAATTAAAACCTAAATAATAATAAAACCATAAACTAATAATAATAACTAATTAATCTAACTAAATGACTAACTAACTAACTAACTAACTAATAATAAGTAATAACTAATAAATAAACTAAAATAAACTAAACCCTTATAAATAAACTAAATAAACTAACTAAATAAAGTAATAAATAAAACCTAAACTCCCCTCCCCCTAAAATAAACTAAAATAATAATAACTATAACTAAAACTAATCAAACTAAACTAAACATAAAACAAATAATAAAATAAAACTACTAAAACCTAATAATAACTAATAAACACTAAACTTAAAACCAAAACCCTAAAACTAAACTAAACTATATTGTTGGGTGATTTTGAGATCCCTCGTGTTCTTGGTGAGTTTTTGAGTGCTTTCTCTCTTGGATTCTCATAGATTGTTGGCGATCCCTCGATGTCATGACTCATGGTATCATTTCCTTCTTCAAATCCATGGGTAAATCCCATGTGATGGATCCCTTAGGGCATCGATTTTTGGGTAATTCTACCTCTAAATTACCTACTATTACTAAATCTTTCAAAAGGCTTTAGCTAGTAAAAATTCCTCCACTGAGCCTCCTTTGAATTTTCTTCATATGAATTTTAAAGGTACTCCAATAATTATGATTTCAGATCAGGATATTGAAAGATTAGCTGAGCCTTTTGTTTTTTCTTTGATTGAAAAGTTTTCATTTAAATGGCCAAAGATGGAAGATATATTTGTTCTTTTTTCATAGAATAAATTTATCTAGTTCTTTTCCTATTGGGCTGATTGATGCAAGGCATGTTCTGATTAAGCTTTCTAATGACCTTGATTATGGAAGAAATTTTTCTAGGCATTCTTACTATGTTTTTAATTGTCAAATGCATATTCTGAAGTGGTTGCCTATGTTTGATGTTATTGAAGAGTCTCCTATTATTCTGACTTCAATTTCTTTACCTAACTTATAGATTCCTCTATTTAATCATTAGATGCATTATGCTATTGGGTCAATTTTTGGTCGACCATTGTAAGTTGATCAAGCAACAACTGCTTCATCTAGACTATATGTTGCTAGAATTCTTGTAGAGATTGATATTACTAAAATATATTTGAAAGAAATTTAGTGGGTTTGAAGAAATGTCATTATTTTTAGAAGTTGTATTTGAGAACTTTTTCATTGTTTGTAATCATTGTAAGATTCATGGGCATGAAATATATGAATTTCTTATTGTTCATCCCTCTCTAGGAAGAAAATCACCAATAAGAATTCAATTGTTGAAAAATTGATGCTTCTCTAAAGTTGATAAAGGAAAATCGCTTTTCAAAATGTTGATGCAAAGTTAAATTCTGAATCTTCTAAAAATTTT